>JBBPBX010049582.1:0-10796 GCA_038048925.1 Garcialebias charrua
ATTATTGCCTCCATTAGAATTAGTTTTTAACTTAAGTGTTAATAAAATTTATATTGTATGTTGGAACAGTCTCCTGTTTACTTGTAAACAAACCCAAGTGCCTTTTCTGTGTATAAATTACTGTATGTCCTTGGGTGAAAATCCTAAGGTGCCGGTGAAGTAAGTTTATAAAATAAAAAATAACATCCAAGCTTGTCACATGTATCGGTATGTAAACTGTTCTTGTGTTATGTAATTTATTATTTAAAAGTTTTGAATTATTTTAAACATTCTTCAATTAAAACACACTTGAGCAGCATACTTTTTATTTATTTATTATTTGTGGATTGAGTTGAATTGCAAGGAAAACAAGTATAATTTACAACAAATCTAGTAAAAACAAAAAAAAACTATTTAAGTTAACAATTTATAACTGTACACTATAAACTTATAGTGGATTATAGATATTTTTCCCAAATTATGCAATTTCATTTTAAAGAAATTGGCACGTTTTTGTATTTTTCATGAGTAACAACTATTTACAGTATTTACAGTGATTCACACAGCTTGAGACTGAATATTAAAAATACAAAGGAACAAAAAGGTGATTTGTACATTTTATGATACTGCATTGATATAAACACATTTTTCATTCATTCAACCTTTATTTAGTCAGGTAAATCTCATTGAGCCTTGTGGGCTCATTTACAACAGCGACCTGCTATAAACTAAAAAATGATGAACAGCAATGGATGATTGATGGTGTTGAAGTAAAACATGCCCAGTTTAGACTTAATCTGATCAACCAATCATCAATCAACTCATCACGCCATACCCGTTCAACAGTTATTGTTTAGTGGACCCCCTGACCATCTGAGCTGCTACAGTTATGGCAGCAGACTCCTCCACACTTTCTCTGCAAGCAACACAGAAACAGCTGGCAGTTAGCCTTGGTTGTCAAAGCTGTACCCCTGCAGAACATCTGGACTGCTCCCTGGTTCTGGCCTGTATTTCATGTGACACTTGCAGAGACTGAAGATGCAGCTGAGTGTGGGACCAAAACACATGTTGGGAAGACTATGCATCATCGAAGGAAGAGCAGGGAAGTCTGGAGCCATGTGGTGCAGAATGATGCTACGCAGGACTTCTCAGTTGGGCACTGGTAAGACACCAGTCCACCCTGTGGCACAGGCCCAAATCTGGATGGTACCAGCTCCAAAGTTGACAGACCATCTAGGACAGGAGCGATAAGTGTTTGAGACTCCAGCCGGTGTAGTTTTTCTCCCGATGCCAGGATGTCGGGATCTGGACGTGGTCCTACAAACACACGAGTGACATAATCACAATAAGTTTTGACAAAAGAAACAGGCATACAAACATTAACTCAGGTTATACCTGGTGTACGCTCTGTAAAGCGTGAAGTGCAGACATCTTTTCCCCACAGTTCTGGGCTTTCGCACCACCACCTTGCTGGCAGGTTCAGGATGGATCACCTTACAACATAAAAATATGTCAAATAAACTTAAAAATAAATAAATGTAAATGAGCAATTTGGTAGGACACTGTGGGACAGATTTGTGAGAGTTAAGATTTTTACGTAACTTGCAAATACTACTAAACTGATAGTGGTTGAGCCTGCATTTTTGATACCACCATTTATGATATAACAGAAAAGAATGTGTTCCACTCTTATTTTATTTATTTACCGGTACCTTTGTTCTTGGTCTGTGTCATCTTTGTAAATCTCGAGTTCAGGCCAGTGCAGGAGGAACATTTGGCAGCTTAAAAAAAAAAAAAGAAGTTGTTACAATTCCTTTATCAGCTGCAAACCTACAGAAATAATCTAAGAAATCAGCTTTTTCTTTTTCAACACCCAGTGAGATCTAAAACAGATCAGAACTGTTTTGAGCACACATATATATATTAATACTTGTTATAACATATTTAGCTTTAAACAAGTAATAGACTGTATATATTGATTCACTTAACACATCATTTATAGAGTATACACAGCACGCTACACACACACAGAGTGATGGAAAGTAACAAAACCTGCAAAGTGCAGCTTTGTTCTCTTTTAGTGATATTTCTTTATTTCTGTTAAGAAGAAAGCATTTGAACATTACATGGACACAAACATATTTTTGGCACTAATGGAACCTCATAAAAAATACAATATACATTTTTATACCATATCTGTCTCAAATATTCCAAATAATTTATCACATTAAATTGGGCTTTTTTACGCTGTTTGTATGTTGCAGCAGGAGCTAACGGTTAGCTCGCTAAGCTACGTTTTTTCTTACCTTGAAAGCTGTGTGTCTGCTACTTCCTGTTGTAGTGAAAAAGACGTCGGTTTTAAAAAGTCTTCTTGTTGTAAAAAGTCTTCTTGTTGATACAAACCGTGTTAAAAACACAGCAGGCGTTGTGTTGGACAGACCTGACATGGGTCCTCCTGACAATATTTAGCGGACCTATTTCCGCCTGCGTAAATGTGTGTCATTGTGACTAGTCAAAATTATAATTGAAGATATCTTGTACGTAATTATGACTACAGTAGTCATAATGTGAATTCTAGATATCTTGAATAGAAACGCCGTCCACATGATAAAATATTTAAGATATCTTGAATTAATTTAAAGATATCTTAAAAGGAATTTTGACTACCGTAGTCATAAGTACAGTTCTAGATATCTGAAATTGATTTATGACTAGTCATAATAGTTATTTAAGATATCTTGAATTACATTTTGACTAGTCATAAATCAATTTCAGATATCTAAAAATACACTTAAGATATCTTAAACCCACCGATCGGGGCTTCCGACCATCGCTCCCTGCTATTGGTCCCTAGACAGCTCCCCCCACTCCGACGTTCGATGCCAGAACAAAGAGTGATCACATCGTGGCGCCAAGATAGTTCCCCCATGCTAAGAGACTGCTTTGAAAACACAAACTGGTCTGTCTTCAAAGAGGCAGCTACGAATGGAAATTCAATTGACCTGGAGCTTTATGCTTCCTCTGTCCTGGGTTACATCAGTACATGTGCTGAAAATGTATCCATAAGAAAGTGTGTTAAATTTTACCCCAATCAAAAACCCTGGCTAAATAAGGATGTCCGCACCCTGCTGGCAGCCAGGGACACTGCATTCAAGTCTAAAGATACTGAGGAGTTGAGAAAGTGCAGGAGAGAACTGGATGATGGCATAAAGAAGGCCAAAGCCGCGTATGCACAGAGGATCGAGGGACAGTTCACCTCACATGATCCAAGGAGCATGTGGCAGGGCATCAAATGCTTAACAGACTACAAGGGCAAAAGCAAACAATGCCCCAGGGACCCATCCCTGCCTGATGCCCTCAATAAGTTTTATGCACGTTTTGATGATCCAAACAGACCAACTAGCACCAGACTCACCTCATCACCAGACGAGGAGCACCTCAAAGTGACCGCAGCAGAAGTGAGAGGCAGTCTCAGAAGGATCAACCCTCATAAAGCTACGGGTCCAGACAACATCCCAGGGAAAGTTCTGAAGGAATGTGCGGACCAGCTCTGTGAGGTGCTGGCTGACATCTTCACCACCTCACTTGCACTGGAGTCAGTTCCCACCTGCCTGAAGACCGCCACCATCATCCCAGTCCCAAAAAGCTCCACAGTGACTGGTCTGAATGACTACAGACCGGTGGCCCTCACCCCGATAGTCGCTAAATGTTTTGAGAAACTGGTCATGTCCCACATCAAGACAGCCGTCAACATCAACGAGGACCCTCATCAATATGCATATCGTGAGAACCGATCAACAGAGGACGCCATCTCCTCCGTGGTCCACACTGCTCTCACCCACCTGGATCAGAAGGACTCATACGTGCGTCTGCTCTTTGTGGACTTCACATCTGCCTTCAACACCATGATCCCCCAAACTCTGATAGACAAACTATCCACACTTGGACTAAGCCCCTCTATTTGTAACTGGGTCTTAGACTTCTTAACAGACAGACCACAGTCCGTGAAGATCCACAACTTCTCCTCCTCCACCATCACCCTCAGCACTGGCTCTCCTCAGGGATGTGTGCTGAGCCCTCTTCTGTTCACTCTGCTCACATATGATTGTATAGCCACACATCCAGGCTGTCATATTGTTAAGTTTGCAGATGATACAGCTGTGGTGGGATGCATCACAGATAATGATGAATCCAGCTACAGACAGGAGGTGGAACATCTGGAGAGCTGGTGCAAAGAGAACAACCTTCACATGAATGTGAAGAAGACGAAGGAGATGATTGTGGACTTCAGAAGGAACAAACACACCCACACCCCACTGTATATAGGTGGATCTGCGGTGGAGGTGGTCTCCAGCTACAAATACCTGGGTGTACACTTGAATGATAACCTCAGCTGGAGCAATAACACCACCAGCCTGATCAAGAAAGGTCATCAGAGACTCTACTTCCTCAGACGGCTGAGACGAGCCGGTCTGAGAAGCCCAGTCCTCACCTCGTTCTACAGGTGTGCAGTGGAGAGCGTCCTGTGCTCCAGTATCAATGTGTGGCATGGAGGCTGCACAGTTGCAGAGAGAAAAGCTCTGCAGAGAGTGGTGAAGGCTGCACAGAAGTCTGTGGGAGTCAGTCTCCCCACCATCACAGACATTTACACCTCCAGATGCAGAAAAAGAGCCACCTGCATCATGAAAGACCTCACTCACCCAGCACACTCACTCTTTGCACCACTCCCCTCGGGACGGAGGTTGAGGAGCATCAAATGTAGAACCACTAGACTGAGAAACAGCTTCTACCCTGAGGCTGTCAGACTCATGAATAAATAAATAATAAGAATAAACACTGCAAAATGTCACATCATACTGATACTGATCTGTTTCTTGTTGCTGCGTTCATCTGTGACCATCTGCTCATGTTCGTGCTGCTGTTTATAATGATGTTTTTCTACTACATTAGGGCTTAGTGTATTACTAGCTGATGTGATGTCTCTCTTAGTTAATCCTAGATGTTATTATTGTATTTCTCTTGCATTTGTTGTTGGATGTAACTGGGACCCTGTGTACATAATCTCGTTTTCAACACATGTACTACATGCGGTGCAAATGACAATAAATTCTCTCTGACTCTGACTCTGACTCTCTGACTTAAATGATGACGTAATTTAAGATATCTTTAATTGTAATTATGACTGGTCAGAACTAAAATTGAGATATCTTGAAAGCAAATTATGACTAGACAAAATTAACTTAGAGATATCTAGAATTGTATTTATGACTAGTCAAAATTCATTTCAAGATATCTTAAATTGAAGCCTCCATTCAACTCAATGGTAAATCTGACGTCATTTTGACTACAGTACTGTAGTCAGAATGTAATTAGAGATATCTCAAATAGAAATTTTGACTAGTCAGAATGTAATTCAAGATATCTTAAATAGCTATTATGACTAGTCATAATTCAATTTCAGATATCTGGAATGTAAGTGCAGTGAATCCGATTTAATGTTAAAAGGGCTTGCCATAACCCCTCTCTATTCGACACAACACCAACAAGTGCCCTGCAGGAAGGGTGGAAAACAGGGAAAAGGCAGGTTGGAGGGGAAAAAGAGAATTGGGAGGTGGAGAGATGCTTGTGGGAACAACAACAAGAAACGACTTAGCCATCGGCTAGGGAAGTATATGGGAAATCAGTGAGTAAATACGTAGGTTGGATTCAACATGCAGAGGCATCCATCTGCAGCTCGGTTTTAAAAAATCTTTAGGAATCAAAGTTTAAGATATTTACACAAGACAAGCCAAAAACTGTGAGCAAAAAGAGACCCTTCTGTCCATTCAGTGGTCAGACTGCCTACAAGGGGGAGGGGGTAGCTCTGAAGAACTAGGTCTTTGGAGACCCTAATCACAAGGCTCTAGGAGCAGCAATGCACGTTTGCATAACTTCCTGCCGCAGAGAACTGTGGACAGCCACAGAGACATTCCTCAGCAGGACTGTACACGTCAGAGCGCTATTTTAGGTATGTGGCTAAACAAGTTCTCAACAAAAAGTGAAGGAAGGGAGAGAAAAGGCCATACCAACTACAGAATCACAGTGGAACTTATTTTTCAATCAGCACCTGTGTTGAACTATGATGGAAAGGCAGAGGGGGTAGAGTTCTGGCACACACTGAAGCTGGTTATAAAACAAAGGGGGGTGGGGGGACAAAGAGAAGTCAGAGTGCATGACAGTGAGATGCTTAAAGTGAAACAACCAGATTGAGGGAGGAGCTACAGTATAGTACGGTAAAGCCTCCGGTAGACCTGAGCGTCCTGCCTGTACAGTACGCCACTCTACGCGCGCATTCTGTGCGCACGCGTTCGCTGGCACAGCTCTGCTTTCTTTCTCACGTTAAATGCTCACGTTTTCGCTCCAAATAGTTGTTGTAATTTGATCAGCTGCGCGCGAAGCAGGACAAACTTAGGCCCCGTTTACACGGACACTGTGGGGGGAAACTGAACTTTTGGGTATGTTAATTAGATTAAAAGTTTTGCGTTGACATGGATCTGCTCGAATCTCCCCCCTCCCTCATGCACCCCCCCTTTCACCCACTGCGCATGCGTGCTGCTGAACCTTCACCCACTGCGCATGCGTGCTGCCTCACTCTGCTGGCAGTCTGCTACTTTCTTTTGTGCTAAAAGTTGAGCTAACAACAAGTTAAAGCTGGATTTTGGATAAGAGTCGACAGATTTGACACCAAGCGGGACTGCTTCATCTAACAAGCTGCACACCAGACGCTGAGTGGACTGTGGACCAGAACCGGACTTTACTCCGTGATAAACAGCTGACTTACAGCAGGTAAATCAACGTTCTTAATATAATGTTTGCTTGTGTTTACTTTGATCACACAACAACGGAGTTTTTATTTATTTATTTATTTATTTCTGCCAGGTGGAGAAGCTGTCGTTCCAACAGGCAGACCGCGGTTCTGATGGGTCCAGATGAACACACAGCAAGAGTCCAGTTCATTAACGTAGTTACAGTTCGGTTCACGTGTTTTAATAATAATTATAATAATTAATTCAATTTATAACGCACTTTTCATTACTGAAAATCTCAAAGTGCTACACATGAAGGCTACACACATTCATAAACCGGTGGCGGCAGACTACCATGCAAGGTGCTTTCCAGTCCTACCGGGAGAAACTCAGGGTTAAGTGTCTTGCCCAAGGACACAACGACACATGGTGCGGGTCCCGGGAGTCGAACCGCCAACTTTCCGATCGGGAGACGACTGCCATTACCACTACGCCACGGCCGCCCTCAATAGTGTTCAGTTTAATTCTCAGTGTTTGTGTTACGTAAACTTTGTGGTGCTGAAAAAATAAATAAATAAAAAATAAACCTGGTGTCTTCATTTTCACAGCACGTTAAGCACTGTTTAAAAAATGTAACGAGTCCAGATAGATACTGTAGTTCAGATAAATTTACATCTCCCACGCCAACATAAATACTGTTTATTATTGTTAAACTGTTGTAGTGATACAGGCCTTCATGCTTGACCTTCAAGTACACCACAATATAATAAATAAATTTCAATAAAAGGTCTTTTTTCTGGTGGACCAACATGAATTGAAGTCTCTCGTGAAATTACATTTTTGGCTAATCACTTTAAAGCAATTTAATACCGGAAAAAGGTTGAACTCGCGAATTGGTGAAAGGTTTGTGCAGATAAGACCTGCTCGGACCTTTCATCCAAAATATAGGTAAGTCAGTAAACTGACCAATAACTCCTATATTATTACACTGTTATATTTTGCAGCGTGACACGTGAAATGTCCGCCTGCCTTAGACTGTCTGTGCGTGCGAGCTGCGCGCAGCGCGCAACACAAAAGATCAGCAGGAGATGTTTACATTATCAGCGGGGGGTCTGAAAAAGTTACACCCTGAGAGGTGGATCAGGAAAGTATCTGATGCAAAGAGGGGGGCCAGCAGCGTCGTGTAGGCGATAAGCAAAGACGCAAAGAGAAAGTAGCGGTTACACTCAAAATACGCGCCGTGTAAACTGGCCCTTAGGTCGCTGATTGGTCACTTGCTGACACGCCTACTGAAATGATTGACAGCGAGTGGGACAAGCCGCTGGCTCTGCTCCAGACGAGCAGCGGTTTGCTCGGCTGCTGCCGCTGCGGTCTTTCTTACTTTATATGTTAATAAAAACTAATAAAAAGTGGGAGGAAAAACAGGGAGCGCTTTTCCTGCAGCCCACAGCCCACCAGGAAATATTTAAAACCTCCCGCAGCCAGGTAGGACATGAATTCATTCATTTCAGTCATGGAGTGAACGGAGGATGAAGCTTTTACTTGACTTTTGGCAAAAAAACAAAACAAAAGTCTGATCAGCGATGAAGAAGGGGAATTTAATTAATTTGTGTAACATACAAAACAGTCCGGCGCCGGGGAAGTTTATGGTCAGACACCGCGCAAGCGTGCGCGGTCGTAAAAAAAGAGCTTTGCGCGTTCGTGCCCTGAGGGGCTACGCTTTTGCCACAGCGTACGTACGTCATACAGAGGCGTACAGGCAGTAAGCGCAGGTCTACCGGGGGCTTAAGTGAAAAAGTCCACAATAGCATTTTATCGGCCCCGATTTCCTTAATTTTGGGAAACTGGATATCAGCCGATACTTGCACGAGAAACCGATTTAACAGATATTTTAGTTTTAACAACAATTGTCTGAACTTCATTTATATTTCAGAGCACTACCTCATGGCCAGTTAAAACAAGTTTGTATTGTTTCTAGGATATTGTTCAAGGGTATGTTTTTCAACAAAATAATATCGGAAAATTGAAGGTGCATTGTGACCTTACAACACCTGACAGTGTTGCTTATAAAACAAAATCGGTATCGGCCAAAATCGGAATTGGCAGGTCAGACTTTTTAGAAATTGGTGATCGGCCAGAAAATTACAATCGGTGCACCCCTAATAAATGTATGATTGATATACTGTATATATATTTGCAGCAATATCTTTCCAACTCTCAGAAAATATAAAGAATTGTAAGCTCCTTGTGAGGAGATGGGCTGCTACTCAGTAGCCGTGTTTCCATCTATTTTCAATTCGAATTTTGAGCGAATTTTTGAAAATTCGCAAAAATGTAAATAAAATTAATGCAAATCAGAAGTGTTTCCATCAACTGGCTTGAAGCGAATCCACCAGGCCACGCAAAGCGGCATTACGTCAGACGTCAGCGTTACGCACGTCTACAGTAAACAGGAAGTAGCGGTTGAAAACAGGAACCGAACCACACATCTCGGCAAAATGGAGAGAATATTTCAGGAATGTGTTGCTATCGGGCAAGTTGTATTTATTCTGTCATGCCAACTAGTTTTAGCGATGTTACAGCGGAAACAGCTGATCAGTCACATGACGTGAATGTTCGCTACGTCAGAACTGAGTCGGCAAATCTGTTTCCATCTCTCGTTTTGCGCATCAGCTCTGTTTCGAAAAACCCAAAAACCACCTCAAGCGAGCGTATCAACTTTTTTGCGAATTAGAGGAAGTTAATTCGATCGTGCCCTTTCCATTCACCTTTTCTGATGCGATACTTCAAAATGCGCATCAAGAAACAAACCTTGATGGAAACACGGCTATTTTCTGTCCCACTCACTAAATACTCAGATAGATTCAGATTCAGATAAAGAGACTGAAAGTCAAATCCCTTGCCACATCTACATGGCATAATTGGCTTAAACTATACTCTAATTGCATCTGCACTCTTGGTAGAACATTAATGCATCGTGAGTTCTTTTGTCTATCGCTGCATTGGGGAAAGTGGTAACACAATGTGGCTAAAATTTTCAATATTGTATTTTCCATATGAAGTTGAACTTCATACCAGTAATTACAGTATTTGGTGCATCTATGAATCAAAAGTGTATAAGTTAGAGGAGTTGAACAAACAAGAACTGTGCAACTCTATAGTAAAAGGGAAAAAGGATACTACAAGATGAAAGTAAAAAATTACTAAATAAATATTTGAATAGGCTACCGGGTAAACATTACAAGGTGCTGCACCCAACTGACACAAATTTGAGTCTCAGTATATTTGTACAAAACTAGTTTAAAACTGTTTAATGGTTGTTTATACCCAAATCGTGGAAACTTAAATATTTAGAGCCATTTTTTATGCCGGTGGTAGAACAAAAAGCATACAATATTTGTAATGACAAGGGTTCTAGGTACCGTATTTGTTGTTTGTAGCATGAAATTTAGAAGCACCAGCACATGCCAGTCTGGGCCAAACACACCAAAAAAATGCTAATCTAAAAAGTATTGCATTCAGGCTAAACAAAGTTTGAAATCCATTCTTTTTTTTTTTTTACCCACTTTTTTGTGGGGGTCAATGGGGAGCTGGTGCCCAGCAGCTCCAGCTGTCATTGCGAAAGAGACAGGTTACAACCTTGGACAGCTCACCAGGCCAACACAGGGTTGCAAAAAGACAACCATTATGCTCTTACTCCAACTGAGGGACATTTTAGAGTTACCAGTAAACAGAACATACCAGTACCCAGAGAAAACTTAAAAATACATGAGAAAAACGTGAAAACTTCACGCAAAATAGCTAGGAGGCAATCTCGACGAGAAGTTCTCACTGTGAAGTGACAAAGCTAACCACTGCTCCACTTTGCTGTCCCAAAATGTTTAATTATGAATAAAATCTATAAAACAAATTCAGGGACATTGCTTGCATCTACACTATTGCAACAATTTATTTGACTGCAAGCTGCATCATTTTTTTTGTTCCCCCCCCCCCCTTCAATTAGGTTTATTTAAATAGCTCCAATTCACAACA
>JBBPBX010049582.1:13100-25296 GCA_038048925.1 Garcialebias charrua
TATATATATATATATATACATATATATATATATATATATATATATAATCAGTGACGTGCGGTGAGGTTCATGGCTGGTGAGGCACTGTGCAGTTTTTTTTCATATGTATAATAAAAAACAGACAAAAAATGTTCTCCACGTTTTGGCTTCTGTCTGCCATAGCTTCTTCAGTGCTTTGGATACTTTGGATAGCATTATTTTCTTCTTTTATAATACATGAACCCTACAGAGTAGTTTATTCGCCATTTGATTGGCAGCAGTTAACGGGTTGTGTTTAAAATCTCATATCAGCAATCTTTACACATACAAACTGTAGCACACAAAAAAGCACATTTAATTTGGAGAAAAAAATATTTTAGTCTTACCTTTACTTATAAATTAAATTAAACTATAACAAAATCTATTTTTATTTTACAGAAAAGAGCTGTGAGCATTATTACAAGAAAGCCTTACTGTCATCCATCAAATATATTATTTAAACAACTCAAAGTACTGAAGTTTTATGATTTGGTGGACTATAATATTTTGTTAGTAATAGAACCCTCAAATGTTCAAATGCATTTTGTTAAAGTGTAGCTCACCCCACCGTCCGGAGATAGCCCCGCCCCAGCACAGGATTTGAAAAATGCTGAAAAAATTGACGCGTCAACAGACACCGCCTAAAGGAGGGGGAGGCGGGTGTGGGGTGAGCGAGGAGGTGTGGCCAGAACGAGAGACCGTCATTGATTCTGAATGTTAAAATTACATTAGTAATACACCACCTAAAACAAACAACAACAAAGAATAAATACGTAGATGTATTTATCTATTCCACCCTATCTATCCAAAACAAAAGGCTTAAAAAAAATGAAAATAATACCATAAGGTTCTCCGTGACCGGGGATCAAACCTGGGTCGTCCGGATCGCAAACCTGTACCTCCACCACTGCCCCAACCAGGCATTCAGGCATCACACGTCCATCGCACAATAACAACACAAATACAGCCAAACAGTTTTGATGAAGTGGAAGGTAGTCTTGGAATAAGTAGGTTGAAATACACAAATAACTAGTGCCATTCCAAAAACTATAATATGCTCTGTTGCAGCATGTTTCTGGAGTGAAATGTACCACTTCCATATAAGGTATGAACTGCAACGCGGACCTTCTCATCGCCGCAGGGGATTGGCTCTGCTTGAACCACTTTCGTGACGAAAGCGTGCGAAAATACGTCACAGTGCGAATCGTAGACAAATAAGGAAATTAGGGTGCAATACCACAGTTCAACCCATAGGACTACCGTAAACACGTTTTGAGACCAAATATTGCCAATTTAGACATACAGTGTACGCACAAATATATGAAAATTACCGGTAACACAAACATAGTGCTTTGAAACATTTAGAACACATTCTGGGGAGTTTTATCAGCTAAAAAAAGTTATTTCTGAGTTTAGTTCCTCTTTAAGAGGGAAAGCTGCTACAGTCTAAAGGGAACTGAAATTTTTGCAAAGCCAAGGTATAGAACTAGTTTGAAGGGACAGTTTATTTCAATACAGGGAGTTGAATTGTGGAATGGTTTGGGAAATTATGTTAAAAATGTAAACTCTGTGCTTATGTTTAAAAAAATGATCAAAACTAAATTGTTAACAAAATACTAAAACTTTTAGTTAAGTGTTTAATGTGCTAGATATTTGTAGATTGTGAAAAGTTACTCTTTTTGTTCTGTTACTTATAGATAATTATTGTTTTAATTGATTGCTTGAACTTGTTTTGTTTATGAAAAAAGGGGCGGATAAAATAAGATTTCTTCGTATTCTTTCATATAATATGGTTTTTTCTTTTTCTTCTGGTTTTTATTGTAAAATTAATAAATAAAATAAATACACACAAAAAATGTCCATGCGCCTCTCCTTTTGAATAAAGGTGTCAGGGACTTTTTTGTAGAAGTCTTCCTTAGTTGTCGGCTTTCAGTTTTAAAAGTCTCTCTGCCTCCATGGAGATCAGAAGAAAGCCTTCCTTCATCAGAAATGTAATCCTCCATTGTGAAATTATAGCCAATCAGGGGAAAAAAAATAACTGAATCACTGCATTAAATTGTAGCGCTGTCACTTCCTCCTCCTGCAGCGGAGCGTAGGAGGCTCAAACAAGCAGGATCCCTGGGCTCACTAGCCCCGCCTCCTCGAGGCATGCCTCACATGGCACATTTTATCAGCCGTTTTATGATCGCTCAACACACACAGCTTTAGACAAAAACACTAGACATTATATTCACCAGCTAAACTATAGAAATGTAGTTTATATAGCAAAAGTATTTGGACATTTTAATAGCGACATAAAAGAGGCAGGAATACGGGCTCACTGCAGCATGCAGCAGTCAGCCGAGTGATTGCGCAATCGTGCGGCGCAGCTGCCGGTGCCTCTGCCGCTTTGCGCACGTCTCTTCTCAGTCTTTGAATGCTAATTAAGAAAAATTGGTGATTTTGAATAAAAAATAACTTAAAACTGTTTTTTTTTTCTCCCATTTATAGATGGCCTCCCTTCACACCTTATAGCCATCCTCTCACTTTTTTTAAATAGAGAGAAAGAAAGAAAAGAGAAAGTAAGACAACAAAACAACAATTATCCACAAAAAGAGCACAAGGCAAACACACCAAACCTCCGTCCACAATCCTGCAAAGCACATGACAGAACACAGCAACGAAACATACAAGCATAAAGACTAATAATATTCATGACCTTGCAGTAGATTTCTATAAATACACATACCCATACCTACAAATATATATACAGTATACATACATATACATTTATATTCATTTATATACCCATCTACATATCTGCATATATCTACATATACATCCCTGCATCCATTTGTGTGTGGTTGTGAGCATGCATAAGTGAATAAGGTTCCTCCAATAGAACATTTAGTAGCGATTGTGAAGCATCAGAGATCCGTCCCCCCAAAGCCCGAGACAGACGAAGGGGCGATCAAAGCCCAAGACCCCAGGAAGGACCCCGAGCCCAGAGTCCCCAGGACCACCCGAACAGGACGAGCCACTCGTCCACTCCCCAGATCCGACCAAGGGGAAGAACCGGACGAACCCCACCAGGGACCACACACAATGACCCCCCGGGGTCAACAGCGACAAATACACAGGCCCCCGCCGGAGCCCGCTGCACCGACGTAGCCCCAGGGCCGGTCACCGAGGCTCGGGCACCGGGGACGCCCATCCCTCAGGTCCAGACCCGACAGGACCAGAGGACCCGAGCCCCACCAGGCAGCCACCAGGCCGAGCCGACAAACGCCCAAGCGCCCAGCCCCAGATAGTGAGGGCCCCAAGCACGCCCGCAGGCAGAGGAACACCCACCAGGGGGCCACGTGGCAGGAGCGCGACACTAGGTAGCCTCAGAAGTATCAGAGAGGGGGCAGTCCAAGTCCCAGCCTGACACTTAAACATTCATACACAGACACACTCATTCAGACCCACCCTCATCCTCACCCTCAGTCACAGAAAGACAAAAACTGAATAAAAAAATAACTTAAAACTGGTTTAGTTTTAAGTAAAATAAGTGTATAGTACAAATCAAAGGATAAATACAATAATTATATTTATTTTATAAATTTAAATTTTTTTTCTTTCCATGATGACAGGTGAGCCGTGGCCTCACTTGCCTCCCCTGACCGCACGTCACTTTTTTTTCTCCTTTCAGCTTCTCCCTGCGCGTTAGGGGTCGTATGGAGTTAGATTTGTTTCACAATTATTCAATTTAAAAAAAAAATCATGTCAAACAAAAAAAAGTAGTAATCAATCAAAAAATAAGTATTCAATCAAAGAAAAGTCTAAGTTTTTTTTTTTTTTGAATGAAGCTCCTGTTCTTTGGTTGAGTAATTCTTTTTTGAATGAGCGCCTGTTAGATTTGTCTCACAATTATTCAATCCAAAAAAAAAAATCATGTCAAACAAAAAAGTAGTAATCAATCAAAAAAAAGTAGTATTCAATCAAAGAAAAGTCGAAGGAACTTCCGGTTGAATGGCGGTGGGATAAGTTGTGTTTAGGTGCGCTCCTGCGGAACTGGCCTGTTTTCCAACTAATGCCTGGCACTTTCTTCCGATTTTGACCGCAAACAATAGACAACTTACACATTCTACGCATATCTCCTGTTCGATCGCCAAAATGCCACCAAAGTCTGCTAAAGAAGCTAAAGGAGTAAGTTCGATCCAAGCTCACCTGTGGCCTGCTACTCGTGGCGGAACCTCGAGCTATCCTGGGTCACCTCCTCCGTCTGATGCAGCAGCTACCGCTGCAGTTTGTGACGTCGGCAGCCTCAAACAGGAGCTGCTGGTGGCTCTCCGAGAGGACTTTGCTGCTATAATTAAAGCAGAATTCCAAGCCGCTCTGGGTGAAAGTCTCTTGTCGATCAACGCCGAGCTGTTAGCCCTCAAAAAGGAGCTATCATCGGGGCTAGCTACAGTGCAGGAGAACTTCACGGGGCTAAAGCTAACGGTAGCAGAGGTGGAGAAGTCAGTCTCCACCTGCACAGATGACATCGTTAGCCTCCAAAAAAAAGTCGAGAGCCTCACGAAGACGGTGGCACAGCTGGAGGATAAATGTGACGATTTTGAATCCCGGTCCCGACGTCAGAACATCCGGATTATCGGTGTCCCGGAGGATGACCCTTCATCGGCTACAACGGCTGCGGTCTCCCGGATGCTAAAGGAGGCCTTCGGCTTCGAGGAGGACCCGCTGCTGGACCACGCTCACCGCATCCCAGTACCCAAACCGAAGGCAGGCGAGCGGCCCCGTCCAATTGTGGCTAAGCTACACTACCACACGGACTGTGTGAAAATCCTGGCGAAGGCGAAGGAGCAGCAGCAGATCAAAGTGAACGGTACAAATATCTTTGTGTTCCCCGACTACACTGCCAGAACGGCTCGCGCGCGGGCCGCCTTCACTGATTGTCGCCGCAGACTTCGCAACGTCCAGGGGGTTCGGTTCGGCCTGCTCCACCCGGCCCGGCTGAAGATCACGCATGAGGGAACCACACGAGTGTTCACGTCCCCTGAAGAGGCGAGTGTGTACATCGAGTCGATTGCAAAATGAGAAATATAATTAGTGTACTTTGTTTTACACTCAGGGAATGTCAGTATTATTAGTCATTATTATTATTATTATTATTATTATTATTATTATGTTTAAAAATATAATCAGAGTGCTCTGTTTACACTCACGGATTTAATGGGTAGCAATAATAATCAGTGTGCCTTTTCTTTCATGCTCAGGGAACGTTATTATTATTAGTTATTATTATTATTATTATTATTCATGTTTAAAAATATAATCAGAGTGCTCTGCTTACACTCACGGATTTAATGGGTAGAAATAATAATCAGTGTGCTTTTTTTTCTTCTCATACTCAGGGAACGTCAGTATTATTAGTTACTATTATTATTATTATTATTCATGTTTTAAAAATATAATCAGAGTGCTCTGTTTACACTCACGGATTTAATGGGTAGAAATAATAATCAGTGTGCTTTTTCTTTCATACCCAGAGAACGTTAGTATTATTAGTTATTAGTTAGTCATTCGTGTTTAAAAACATAATTAGAGTGCTTTGTTTACATTCACGGATTTAATGTTTAGAAATATAATTAGCCAGCTTTTTTTTTCTTTCTTCTTTTATTTTTTTTATTTTTTATTTTATTTTTTTTCTCTCATAGCCGGGGAACGTTAGTATTATTAGTTATTATTACTATTCATGCTTAGAAATATAATTAGTGTGTTTTGTTTGCATCCACGGATTTAATGTTTATAATTATAATTACTGTGTATTGTTTGCATTCACGGTTTTAATGTTTAGAATTATAATCAATGTGTTTTATTTACATTTAGGGATTTAATGTTTTGGATTATATGGTGGGCTTTGGTTCGCATTTGGGGAATGTTATTACTATTAGTTATTATTATTAACAATCACTGCTTTTTTAGTTGTTGTTTTTTTTTTGTTGTTTGTTTTTTAAAGAGTTCTTGCTCTTCCAGATTAGTGCCTATTACATATTTTAAATTTTCTTTTCATTTAGCTAGTTCTGTGGGAGTCACCTGGTACAGGTTGTGATGTGGTGCCATTTGACCGTAAGGACAAGTTTTCTAGTGACTCCTGTTGGAGTCTGCACAGTCCCTTCATCTGGGGAAGGGCCAAGTGCGAGGGGGGGGGGTGTTTTTTTTTTTTTTTTTTTTTCTCTCCTGGGGTGGGGGCGGGGATTGGGAAGGATGGCAATATTTTACAACCCTTATTATGAACAACAGGTCACATGGCTGTTGATTTGAAAGCTTCCTCGACATCATCTGCTGTCAGATTCCTAAGCTGGAATGTTAAAGGTCTTAACAATCCGGTGAAACGGTCTAAAATATATTCTCATATGAAACGCCTGAATCCAGACGTAATATTCCTACAGGAAACACATTTGCAAAATTCAAATCAGGTCAGGCTTAAATATCCATGGATTGGGGAGATTTACCACTCGAGCTTCAACTCAAAAGCCAGAGGAGTTGCCATACTATTTAATAAGAATATTCATTTTACAGCATCAAAAATAATGAAGGATACAAATGGCAGATTTCTTATAATCGCGGGCTCTCTGTTCCATACTCCCGTTTTATTAGTGAACATTTATGCACCAAACTTTGATAACCCAGACTTTATAAACAATTTAGTAAGCACACTTCCATATCTTGACACTCATCTGTTAATTTTAGCTGGGGACCTGAATTGTGTTATGAACACATCATTAGATCGCTCTTCGTCTAGGCCCTGCACACAGTCTAATATGTCTAAATCTATTTTGGATTTTATGTCCCAAAATGGATATGTAGATCCATGGAGGGCACAGAATCCACTAACAAGGACCTATTCTTTTTACTCGCAGGTGCACCAATCCTATTCCCGTATAGATTATTTTTTTGTTGACAGCTCTTTAATGCAGAGAGTCACTTCTTCTGAATACTATCCGATTGTTATCTCAGACCATTCTCCTCTAAGCATTGATATAAACTTTATAAATAAACCCCGTTCTAGTCCTCGTTGGAGATTTAATAGTCTCCTGTTATCAGATGAGCCATTTAATAAATTCATCTTATCAGCAATTGACGATTTCCTAATGTTCAATAAGAGCGATACAATCTCTCCCTCACTATTATGGGAAACATTAAAAGCCTATATTCGTGGTCAGATTATTTCTTTTTCAGCTAATGTCAATAAAAATCTACGCACTAAGATATCAGAAATATCAACAAAAATTCAGAATATTGACAGGCAAAATGCCGTTAATCCGTCACACGATTTGCTGAAACAGCGACAGGATCTTCAAATGGAACTTGATCTTTTAACAACATCTGATGCGGAGCGTCTCTTAATCCGATCTCGAGCCACTTATTATGAGCATGGGGAAAAACCAAGTAGACTTTTGGCACATCAACTGAAACGAAAGGCTAGCTCTCACACAATATCGCAAATCAAGGATCGATCGGGCAACCTTGTCTCAGACCCTGTCTCCATTAGTGACACCTTTAAAAAATTCTACTGCGATCTGTATAAATCTGAACTACAAGCAGACTCAAACGAGCTACTCGCCTTTCTTCAGAATATTGACATTCCTAGGATAGACAAATTGATTTCTGACCAACTTGAGGCTCCCATTAAATTAGAAGAAATATTAGAGTCAATTAAGAATATGCAAAGTGGTAAAACACCTGGCTCGGATGGTTTCTCTGCCGAATTTTTCAAAAAATTTAAAGATAAGATAGCCCCTCTTCTTCTCGAGGTTTATAATGAGTCATTCGGGCGTGGCCTGCTACCTCCCACCTTGACTCAAGCTTCAATCTCTCTCCTGTTAAAGAAGGATAAAGATCCTACTGCTTGCGAGTCTTATAGACCCCTTTCACTCTTGAATGTGGATTTTAAGATTTTGTCCAAAATACTCGCAACTCGGCTTGAGACAGTTCTCCCTCTGATTATCTCACAAGAACAAAATGGATTCATCAAAGGTCGCCAGTTGTTTTTTAATACCCGTACAATATTGAACACAATTTTTTCAACTCATTCCCCCAAGTCTCCTGAAGTAATCATTTCTCTTGACGCCGAGAAAGCTTTTGATCGAGTAGAATGGGAGTATCTCTTTGCCGCTCTTAATAGGTTTGGTTTTGGAGAGAGGTTTGTGTCCTGGATCAAACTACTTTATACATCTCCTCAAGCATGTATTCTTACTAATTCCATCCAATCTGATTATTTTTCGGTGGGGCGTGGTACTAGACAGGGTTGCCCCTTTCCCCCCTCTTGTTTGCGTTAGCCATTGAGCCTCTTTCTGTTGCCCTAAGATCCCTTTCTTCTTTTCACGGAATCATCCGCTCTGGCATCGAGCTTAAACTGTCCTTATATGCAGATGACCTTCTCCTGTATGTTTCTGACCCATTATGTAGCCTTCCCCTAGGGCTGGACGATATGGCCAAAATTTTTATCACGATATAGTTCTTAATTTCGGTCGATATCGATATAATTCGATATCGATATAAACAATATAAAAGCCTAAAAAAAAACTATAAACTATACAAATAAATTAATGTTCTCCTTGTATTTGTATTTAGCCTCCAAAAAGATGGAAATCACCATCAAATAAACATAAACTTCTCAACCCAATAATTCTCAGTCGGGTCATCTGGACACTTTCTTTTTTATAGAAACGTTTCACCCTCCATCCTCCATCCAGTTTCTATAAAAAGAAACTGTCCAGATGACCCGACTGAAAATTATTGGATTTGGTACGTGGATTATTGAGCATGAACTTTCTTGCCATAAAATTCTCAACTGTGTCAATATTAATAGTTTTAACTTTAAACATCTTTAAAATTTACAGCATTGAAATTCATAGTTAATTAAATAAAACTTTTGGGTGTTGTTATTTATAAGAAGCTGACATAGAAATCTCATGGAAATTACTTAAGAATAAAAATAACAAAATCAATTGCATTACTGTATAAAGTAAAATAGTTTTTGAATGACAAAGTTTTGAATATATTGAATAATGTAATGATTGTTCCATATTTAATCTGTTGTATTGAAGTTTGGGGAAAAGCATGTAAAACTATTACAAACCCTGTTTTTTTTGTTTTGTTTTTAAAGAGCTACAAGAATTATTAGTAGGAAGTGCTATGGTCACCCAACAAATATTTCATCAGTTTAAATTATTAAAATTTTATGATTTGGTTGAACATAGTATTTTACAAGTCATGTATAAAACTGAAAAAAAAATTACCCCCCAAATATTCAATTAAAATTTGTTTAAAGTTATTAAACCCTGAAGGGAATGTAAATGTTTGTAAAACCTCCATTTAGGACTAGTTTGAAGGAGCTGAGTTGTAAATCAGGAAACAGGATTGTGTTGACTTGATATCACCATAAACATTTCTAAAACTATTTATATGTTTTAAAATATGATTAAATCAAAGTTGTTGGGAAGGTGTGGTGCAGGTGAAGTGAAGGTTGTTGTTTGTAGTTATTTTGTATTTTTTAAACAAGGGGCAGATATTAAAACACTATTTTCGTCTTTCTGCACATTTTCATTCAGTGTTTTTTCTTCTTCTGATGAATTTGTTTTATTTTGAATAAAAAAACATGCAGCGCTGCTGGGGCTGTTTGTTTACGTTGTAGTTTCAGGGAAACGTTGGCTCAAACTTTATTGTTCTTCATCTTCTGACTCTCATATTATATCGAGTGGAAACTCTTCAGATTAAACAAGTTAGAATAGATGTTTCCACCGCTAGTTAGAACGACTTTGTCACGTTTTGCAAAATAAAGAAACCGAGTAGGACTCGCTGCAGATGAGACCTGCAGTTTAACAAAACCGAACTACGTCCACACCGACGAATTAGTCTTTCCTCTCATCAGTGATGTCGTCTTTCTCTTCGCTTGTGAAACTTTGTTCAGTCACATTCTGACGGTCATGAGCACTCGTTTGACTCGTTTTGAAGCGAAAACTTAACGCGCTTTGGAGACTAGCTTAGCTTTTAGCCTGCTACCGCTAACGCCTGCTGCTGGACTGAGCGCTGCGTAACAACGACGTCACCACGCACGTTTTGTGTCACAGCTTTTTCTGTCCGGGCGGGTTGTTGAAGCAGCCGCTCCAACCCGAACAGAAACAGAAAAACGTTGTAAAATCCTATCGAAATATCGAAAATATGCTTAAACTTCATATCATCGTTATTGAATAAAAGTATATCGCGATATTTATCGTTATTGAATTATCGTCCAGCACTACCTTCCCCCAATTTTAAATACTCTGGAAAAATTTGGATCGTATTCCGGCTATAAAATTAATTCACTTAAAACCGAATGCTACCCAGTGAATTCATTAGCTTTAAAGCTTAAGCCTTCTGATATCCCTTTTAGGCTCAGTCCCTCGGGGTTTAGATATTTGGGAATTAATATTGCACGTACTCTGCCCTCGATGTTTTCTCAGAATTATACCCCACTAGTCTCCCAAATTGCATCAGACCTTCAGAGGTGGAACTCTCTCCCTCTTTCACTAATAGGCAGGATTAATATTATCAAAATGAATGTGCTACCTAGACTTCTGTTTTTATATCAAAACATCCCTCTGTTTCTGCCCAAACAGTTCTTCAGGTCCCTGGATCAGATGGTCTCTTCCTTTTTGTGGAATGGAAAGGCCCCCAGAATGAGACTTTCTTTATTACAACAGTTCACCACAAATGGTGGTCTTTCTCTACCCAATTTTACAATGTATTACTGGTCCTCGCATATTCATAAACTGAATTATTGGTTAAATTCACCGGATCTGATTTGGTGCAAACTTGAAGTTCAATCGATTTCTACATCTTTTTCACCTGCCTCAATTATTTATTCATCATTACCAATTAAACTATCCTCTGTTACTACAAATCCTATAGTGCTTTCCACACTCAGGATCTGGTCACAATTTAGGTCCCATTTTAAATTTGTATTACCATCTAATAAAATGCCGTTATTAAAGAATCACATTTTCTCTCCAGCATCTACTAATGCTGCCTATAGAATTTGGCATGAGAGAGGTATTAGAACAATGAGAGACCTTTACGAAGATGGTTTGTTCCTTAGTTTTTCAGAATTGTCTTCTAAATTTAATCTACCCACTTCACATTTATTTCTTTATTTCCAAATTAGACATTGCGTTTCATCACGGTTTCCAAATTTTCCAACTTTGCCTAATGACCCACCATGGGTCGAATTCCTAGCTTTGAAGCCTAATCTGAAATCTCCTCTTTCTATTATTTATGGAAAACTTATGGCAATTGAGACCGACTCATCAGGTAAAACCAGAACTGCATGGGAACGGGAATTGGGTGTTGAACTGTCAGAGTCATGGTGGGATAAAGTTATTCTCAGCATACGCCAGAGTACACCATGTGCCAGACTACAACTAATACAGTTTAAAGTAATAAATAGAGTACATTTTTCAAAGTCCCGTCTATCAAAAATTTTCCCTTCAATTTCAGATCAATGTGATAGATGTCAGGCCTCACCTTGCAACTTAAGTCATATGTTCTTCTTCTGCCCAAAATTACAAGGGTTCTGGAAATACTTCTTCTCCATACTCTCAGGAGTTTTTAAGATCCAGATTCAGAATGATCCACTTATTGCCATTTTTGGAGTTCCAGGGACCACACTTAACCTATCCCGCCAGCAGAGGGAGGTCCTAGCCTTCTGTTCTCTCCTTGCCAGGCGCTGTATTTTGCTCGCGTGGAAATCTCCCACACCTCCATCCACATCGCAATGGCTTAACACCGTAAGATCATTCTTGAAAATAGAAAAAATTTCATTAACAGTGAAAGGTAGTTCTGAAAAATTTACTTATAAATGGGCACCCTTTGTGTCATATGTAAAATCTTTGCCTTCACAACATACAGATTGATACCCTGATTCATGCTCAATGCACAGACTGATGGGACTAACTCATCACACTACCATGTGACTTAACTCTGAAGAATAAATGAATGGGTAAAACACTCGTTTCCTTTTAGTTTTTTGATGCCGTCCTATCCCCCCTCCTCCCCCCTTTTTATTTTTTTTTTTATTTTTATTTTTTATTTTTTTATTTTTTTTTTTTTATTTTTTTATTTTATTTTATTTTATTTATTTTATTTTTTATTTTTTATTTTTTCATTT
>JBBPBX010049583.1:0-13957 GCA_038048925.1 Garcialebias charrua
GGGTGTATTTAAATGAAAACAACGTTTGTCTTTATTTTTAATTCATTCCAGATTTAAAGAACACAAGAAAACTATTTAAAAAAAAAACCCACATGAAATCCTCTTTTGCCTTCATTTCATGTATAGTTTCATTTCATGTTGTTCATTCTAAATAGTTTTCTTGTGTTCTTTAAATCTGGAATGAATTTATAAAAAAAAAAAAACTTTGTACCATGCGGGATTCGAACTAATGATCTTCGGGACGAAAGGCAGGCACACTAACCACTGACCTATAGGCAAGTTAAAATAGTTGAGTCAACATTTCATTTAAAAGTGGACGGTTTGTTGTGCGCTGAGCATTCCAAACAAAACCTTCTTCTGTGCCTCTCTACATCACTCAGAAGTGTCTCCAGTTCACAGTCCGTGAAGTTACTCTTTTTTCCACGTTTCGACATGATTTGCAATAGAGCAAAGATGACATTCCTAACGTGCAGGGCATATTTAAATGAATTTGCATATTTATATGGAGGCGTGTCAAAGGCGGAGTCGGCCACTCTCTCATGTGCGCTCAATTCCACGTTGATTGTGATGTACAAAAGCAATGTGCGTGGATACCGGCGTATGCACAGTTTGATACATCTGGATTTTTTTGTGCGTACGCAGATTTCTGGATTTGACCGTGCGGCACTTTTCAGTAAGAAATCCAAGCAAGTCTTTGTACATGAGGCCCCTGAGCTTTAACGACCAATTGCTAGGCTAATGGTCCTCCTTTATCATGTGAACAGCTAGTTGTGAATGTGAAAAACAAACTGGTTGATTGAGAAGGCGCTATTTATAAGATTGAGTTTAATACAGCTCCTCAGACTGACAAAGTATTTTGGATAAAAGATGAAAGGTTTCAACAATTAATTTATTTCGTTGTTTGTTTTGATAGTTTTTGCATCCGTTCAAAGGACCTGACTTAACTTTGCTAGATTTTTCTACCTGGATTCTTGAGCATGCTTCAGTAAAGGTACCCTGCATTGTTTTTACATGAGCGACGAGAAGAGTGCATTTTTTTGCCACTGTTGTCAGTTAAAAAAAAACAAGTTAAATCGTTGCTGGAAGGATTCAAACCTTCTCGGGGAGACCCCAATGGATTTCTAGTCCATCGCCTTAACCACTCGGCCACAACAACCACACTATTTAGCTGGAAATACAAGTATGCTGACACAACTTTACCTGAAAATGCAAATGAACAGATGAAAATATAAAAAAATGTCACTATATGTTTTCACGAAATACATATTGAGCCAGGAAAGAAAACTTGCTCAATTTGTATTTTATTAAAAGCATGTTGTAACATGATACTTTGTAGGAAAGTTGAAATATTGATATGAAACTTTTGCAATGACTTCCTTTAGAACATATGTACACTATTGCCATGCTGTTTAAAAGTAAATTTTGCATTTGAAAAGCCACAGTTGATTTTCATAGCATTGGAAACACATTTTTGTGAAGTTCCAGCGTTGTTGGTAGGGTTCGAACCTACGCGGGGAAACCCCAATGGATTTCAAGTCCATCGCCTTAACCACTCGGCCACAACAACCACACATGTCAAGTGGAGTTCCAAGCATGTGGACACAACTGTACCTGAAAATATAGAAAGGAAAAGATGAAAGAATAACAAGTAGTCACAAGTACCATAATCTCATGGAATACATATTGACCCAGGAAAGAAAACATGCTCAATTTGTATGTTTAAAAGCATGTTGTAGCATCATATTTTCTAAGAACGTTGAAATTCTGACATGAAACATTTACAATGACACTTTAGGGTACGTGCACACTATTGCCATGCTGTTTAAAAGTAGATTTAGCATTTAAAATTCCACTACTCCTTTTTGATGGGGACAGGGTACACATGTTCCAACGTTGTTGGTAGGGCTCGAACCTACGCGGGGAAACAACAATGGATTTCTAGTCCATCGCCTTAACCACTCAGCCACAACAACACAGTTACTTTTTCCGTCTGGCCCTTTACCATCAAACTGTTTATTTGCAATGTTCCTATTGTCAGTAAAAAGAATATATGAATAAACAAGGATATAGATTTTAATGCAAAAACTAAAGATCTTATTTTACACGTTTGACAAACAAGCAAAGTCTGAAACTTCTCTACCGTAGCAACAGTAAATGCCTGTTCATTTTTGGAAGACTTATCGTGTTGAATCAATCAAAGAGATTTCTGGATATGAATGAAATTTGATTTCTCAATAATATAGGATTCATTGATCTACCTACGTTTCCTCAAACAAAGTACAAACACTGCGGTGCAAGCACTTTCATTATCCATAAGCCTGTTGATAGACAACACAAAGTGTAGATATTAAACAGAAATGGCAGTTGCCATTTATCACCCAAATGAGGTTTACATTTAAAGCATCCTAGGTTTTAAAAAGTTGCAGGCATGTTTGCCATCACTGTACAAGATTTTTCTTAATTGATCGAGACAACGAGGTACATTCCAGCACTAGAAAAAAGGTACCCTGCTTTGCCCTTCTGAGGAACCCAGACCTAGACCAGTGGTCATTCTACATTGTTGCAGGAGTTTCAGAGAAACCGAGATGTTTATTTTCTAAAGATGAAAACCCAGTGGCTGTCAATCCCCAAAATAACGTTACAGCAACAACTGGTCCATCCCAACGATCCAGTCCCCCGGCACAGAGTCATATTGTGTATGCTGTTCAGTGGCAGGAGGGCTGTGATCAGTTGTACATCAAGGAAAATAAACAGCCACTTGCCAAAAGGATGGCCCAGCACAGAAGAGCTACATCATCAGGCCAAGACTCTGCTGTTTACACTCATCTGCAAGCCAGCTGTCACTCTTTCATGGATGAAGATGTGCACATCCTTGATAGCGAGGAACATTGGATTGAGAGAGGAGTAAAGGAAGTCATCTTTGTGAAACGAAACTGTCCATCATTAAACATGGGCCCAGACCTCTGTGTTCAACTGTGCCCCTCTTACAATGCTGTCATTACTAATATTACTCAGCCCCATGTGAATAGGAAGTGGTCATCAGAGCTTTACGACCAATTGCTAAGCTAATGTTCCTCCTTTATCATGTGAACAGCTAGTTGTGAATGTGAAAAACAAACTGGTTGATTGAGAAGGCGCTATTTATAAGATTGAATTTAATACAGCTCCTCAGACTGACAAAGTATTTTGGATAAAAGATGAAAGGTTTCAACAATTAATTTATTTTGTTGTTTGTTTTGATAGTTTTTGCATCCGTTCAAAGGACCTGACTTAACTTTGCTAGATTTTTCTACCTGGATTCTTGAGCATGCTTCAGTAAAGGTACCCTGCATTGTTTTTACATGAGCAACGAGAAGAGTGCATTTTTTTTGCCACTGTTGTCAGTTAAAAAAAACAAGTTAAATCGTTGCTGGAAGGATTCGAACCTTCGCGGGGAGACCCCAATGGATTTCTAGTCCATCGCCTTAACCACTCGGCCACAACAACCACACAATTTAGCTGGAAATACAAGTATGCTTACACAACTTTACCTGAAAATGCAAATGAACAGATGAAAATATAAAAAAAAGTCACTATATGTTTTCACGAAATACATATTGAGCCAGGAAAGACAACATGTTCAATTTGTATTTTATTAAAAGAATGTTGTAGCATGATACTTTGTAGGAAAGTTGAAATATTGATATGAAACTTTTGCAATGACTTCCGTTAGAACATATGTACACTATTGCCATGCTGTTTAAAAGTAGATTTTGCATTTGAAAAGCCACAGTTGATTTTCATAACATTAGAAACACATTTTTGTGAAGTTCCAGCGTTGTTGGTAGGGTTCGAACCTACGCGGGGAAACCCCAATGGATTTCAAGTCAATCGCCTTAACCACTCGGCCACAACAACCACACATGTCAAGTGGAGTTCCAAGTATGTGGACACAACTGTACCTGAAAATATAGAAAGGAAAAGATGAAAGAATAACAAGTAGTCACAAGTACCATAATCTCATGGAATACATATAGACCCAGGAAAGAAAACATGCTCAATTTGTATGTTTAAAAGCATGTTGTAGCATCATATTTTCTAAGAACGTTGAAATTCTGACATGAAACATTTACAATGACACTTTAGGGTACGCGCACACTATTGCCATGCTGTTTAAAAGTAGATTTAGCATTTAAAATTCCACTGCTCCTTTTTGTTGGACAGGGTACACATGTGAATTTCCAACGTTGTTGATAGGGCTCAAACCTACGCGGGGAAACCCCAATGGATTTCTAATCCATCGCCTTAACCACTCGGCCACAACAACACAGCTACTTTCTGCGTCTGGCCCTTTACCATCAAACTGTTTATTTGCAATGTTCCTATTGTCAGTAAAAAGAATATATGAATAAACAAGGATATAGATTTTAATGCAAAAACTAAAGATCTTATTTCACACGTTTGACAAACAAGCAAAGTCTGAAACTTCTCTACCGTAGCAACAGTAAATGCCTGTTCATTTTTGGAAGACTTATCGTGTCGAATCAATCAAAGAGATTTCTGGATATGAATGAAATTTGATTTCTCAATAATATAGGATTCATCGATCTACCTACGTTTCCTCAAACAAAGTACAAACACTGCGGTGCAAGCACTTTCATTATCCATAAGCCTGTTGATAGACAACACAAAGTGTAGATATTAAACAGAAATGGCAGTTGCCATTTATCACCCAAATGAGGTTTACATTTAAAGCATCCTAGGTTTTAAAAAGTTGCAGGCATGTTTGCCATCACTGTACAAGATTTTTCTTAATTGATCGAGACAACGAGGTACATTCCAGCACTAGAAAAAAGGTACCCTGCTTTGCCCTTCTGAGGAACCCAGACCTAGACCAATGGTCATTCTACATTGTTGCAGGAGTTTCAGAGAAACCGAGATGTTTATTTTCTAAAGATGAAAACCCAGTGGCTGTCAATCCCCAAAATAACGTTACAGCAACAACTGGTCCATCCCAACGATCCAGTCCCCCGGCACAGAGTCATATTGTGTATGCTGTTCAGTGGCAGGAGGGCTGTGATCAGTTGTACATCAAGAAAAATAAACAGCCACTTGCCAAAAGGATGGCCCAGCACAGAAGAGCTACATCATCAGGCCAAGACTCTGCTGTTTACACTCATCTGCAAGCCAGCTGTCACTCTGTCATGGATGAAGATGTGCACATCCTTGATAGCGAGGAACATTGGATTGAGAGAGGAGTAAAGGAAGTCATCTTTGTGAAACGAAACTGTCCATCATTAAACATGGGCCCAGACCTCTGTGTTCAACTGTGCCCCTCTTACAATGCTGTCATTACTAGTATTACTCAGCCCCCTGTGAATAGGAAGTGGTCATCAGAGCTTTAACGACCAATTGCTAGGCTTATGGTCCTCCTTTATCATGTGAACAGCTAGTTGTGAATGTGAAAAACAAACTGGTTGATTGAGAAGGCGCTATTTATAAGATTGAGTTTAATACAGTTCCTCAGACTGACAAAGTATTTTGGATAAAAGATGAAAGGTTTCAACAATTAATTTATTTCTTTGTTTGTTTTGATAGTTTTTGCATACGTTCAGAGGACCTGACTTAAATTTATTAGATTTTTCTACCTGGATTCTTGAGCATGCATCAGTAAAGGTACCCTGCATTGTTTTCACACGAGCGACGAGAAGAGTGCATTTTTTTTGCCACTGTTGTCAGTTAAAAAAAACAAGTTAAATCGTTGCTGGAAGGATTCGAAGCTTCGCGGGGAGACCCCAATGGATTTCTAGTCCATCGCCTTAACCACTCGTCCGCAACAACCACACAATTTAGCTGGAAATACAAGTATGCTGACACAACTTTACCTGAAAATGCAAATGAACAGATGAAAATATAAAAAATTGTCACTACTATATGTTTTCACGGAATACATATTGAGCCAGGAAAGACAACATGTTCAATTTGTATTTTATTAAAAGCATGTTGTAGCATGATACTTTGTAGGAAAGTTGAAATATTGATATGAAACTTTTGCAATGACTTCCGTTAGAACATATGTACACTATTGCCATGCTGTTTAAAAGTAGATTTTGCATTTGAAAAGCCACAGTTGATTTTCATAACATTAGAAACACATTTTTGTGAAGTTCCAGCGTTGTTGGTAGGGTTCGAACCTACGTGGGGAAACCCCAATGGATTTCAAGTCAATCGCCTTAACCACTCGGCCACAACAACCTCACATGTCAAGTGGAGTTCCAAGTACTGTATGTGGACTCAACTGTACCTGAAAATATAGAAAGGAAAAGATGAAAGAATAACAAGTAGTCACAAGTACCATAATTTCATGGAATACATATTGACCCAGGAAAGAAAACATGCTCAATTTGTATGTTTAAAAGCATGTTGTAGCATCATATTTTCTAAGAACGTTGAAATTCTGACATGAAACATTTACAATGACACTTTAGGGTACGCGCACACTATTGCCATGCTGTTTAAAAGTAGATTTAGCATTTAAAATTCCACTGCTCCTTTTTGTTGGACAGGGTACACATGTGAATTTGCAACGTTGTTGGTAGGGCTCGAACCTACGCGGGGAAACCCCAATGGATTTCTAATCCATCGCCTTAACCACTCGGCCACAACAACACAGCTACTTTCTGCGTCTGGCCCTTTACCATCAAACTGTTTATTTGCAATGTTCCTATTGTCAGTAAAAAGAATATATGAATAAACAAGGATATAGATTTTAATGCAAAAACTAAAGATCTTATTTTACACGTTTGACAAACAAGCAAAGTCTGAAACTTCTCTACCGTAGCAACAGTAAATGCCTGTTCATTTTTGGAAGACTTATCGTGTTGAATCAATCAAAGAGATTTCTGGATATGAATGAAATTTGATTTCTCAATAATATAGGATTCATTGATCTACCTACGTTTCCTCAAACAAAGTACAAACACTGCGGTGCAAGCACTTTCATTGTCCGTAAGCCTGTTGATAGACAACACAAAGTGTAGATATTAAACAGAAATGGCAGTTGCCATTTATCACCCAAATGAGGTTTACATTTAAAGTATCCTAGGTTTTAAAAAGTTGCAGGCATGTTTGCCATCACTGTACAAGATTTTTCTTAATTGATCGAGGCAACGAGGTACATTCCAGCACTAGAACAAAGGTACCCTGCTTTGCCCTTCTGAGGAACCCAGACCTAGACCAGTGGTCATTCTACATTGTTGCAGGAGTTTCAGAGAAACCGAGATGTTTATTTTCTAAAGATGAAAACCCAGTGGCTTTCAATCCCCAAAATAACGTTAGAGCAACAACTGGTCCATCCCAACGATCCAGTCCCCCGGCACAGAGTCCTATTGTGTATGCTGTTCAGTGGCAGGAGGGTTGTGATCAGTTGTACATCAAGAAAAATAAACAGCCACTTGCCAAAAGGATGGCCCAGCACAGAAGAGCTACATTATCAGGCCAAGACTCTGCTGTTTACACTCATCTGCAAGCCAGCTGTCACTTTGTCATGGATGAAGATGTGCACATCCTTGATAGCGAGGAACATTGGATTGAGAGAGGAGTAAAGGAAGTCATCTTTGTGAAACGAAACTGTCCATCATTAAACATGGGCCCAGACCTCTGTGTTCAACTGTGCCCCTCTTACAATGCTGTCATTACTAGTATTACTCAGCCCCCTGTGAATAGGAAGTGGTCATCAGAGCTTTAACGACCAATTGCTAGGCTTATGGTCCTCCTTTATCATGTTAACAGCTAGTTGTGAATGTGAAAAACAAACTGGTTGATTGAGAAGGCGCTATTTACAGTTCCTCAGACTGACAAAGTATTTTGGATAAAAGATGAAAGGTTTCAACAATTAATTTATGTCTTTGTTTGTTTTGATAGTTTTTGCATACGTTCAGAGGACCTGACTTAAATTTATTAGATTTTTCTACCTGGATTCTTGAGCATGCATCAGTAAATGTACCCTGCATTGTTTTCACACGAGCGACGAGAAGAGTGCATTTTCTTTGCCACTGTTGTCAGTTAAAAAAAAAAGTTAAATCGTTGCTGGAAGGATTTGAAGCTTCGCGGGAAGACCCCAATGGATTTCTAGTCCATTGCCTTAACCACTCGTCCGCAACAACCACACAATTTAGCTGGAAATACAAGTATGCTGACACAACTTTACCTGAAAATCTAAATGAACAGATGAAAATATAAAAAATTGTCACTACTATATGTTTTCACGGAATACATATTGAGCCAGGAAAGACAACATGTTCAATTTGTATTTTATTAAAAGCATGTTGTAGCATGATACTTTGTAGGAAAGTTGAAATATTGATATGAAACTTTTGCAATGACTTCCTTTAGAACATATGTACACTATTGCCATGCTGTTTAAAAGTAGATTTTGCATTTGAAAAGCCACAGTTGATTTTCATAGCATTAGAAACACATTTTTGTGAAGTTCCAGCGTTGTTGGTAGGGTTCGAACCTACGCGGGGAAACCCCAATGGATTTCAAGTCCATCGCCTTAACCACTCGGCCACAACAACCACACATGTCAAGTGGAGTTCCAAGTACTGTATGTGGACTCAACTGTACCTGAAAATATTGAAAGGAAAAGATGAAAGAATAACAAGTAGTCACAAGTACCATAATTTCATGGAATACATATTGACCCAGGAAAGAAAACATTCTCAATTTGTATGTTTAAAAGCATGTTGTAGCATCATATTTTCTAAGAACGTTGAAATTCTGACATGAAACATTTACAATGACACTTTAGGGTACGAGCACACTATTGCCATGCTGTTTAAAAGTAGATTTAGCATTTAAAATTCCACTGCTCCTTTTTGTTGGACAGGGTACACATGTGAATTTCCAACGTTGTTGGTAGGGCTCGAACCTACGCGGGGAAACCCCAATGGATTTCTAGTCCATCGCCTTAACCACTCGGCCACAACAACACAGCTCCTTTCTGCGTCTGGCCCTTTACCATCAAACTGTTTATTTGCAATGTTCCTATTGTCAGTAAAAAGAATATATGAATAAACAAGGATATAGATTTTAATGCAAAAACTACAAGATCTTATTTCACACGTTTGACAAACAAGCAAAGTCTGAAACTTCTCTACCGTAGCAACAGTAAATGCCTGTTCATTTTTGGAAGACTTATCGTGTCGAATCAATGAAAGAGATTTCTGGATATGAATGAAATTTGATTTCTCAATAATATAGGATTCATCGATCTACCTACGTTTCCTCAAACAAAGTACAAACACTGCGGTGCAAGCACTTTCATTGTCCGTAAGCCTGTTGATAGACAACACAAAGTGTAGATATTAAACAGAAATGGCAGTTGCCATTTATCACCCAAATGAGGTTTACATTTAAAGTATCCTAGGTTTTAAAAAGTTGCAGGCATGTTTGCCATCACTGTACAAGATTTTTCTTAATTGATCGAGGCAACGAGGTACATTCCAGCACTAGAACAAAGGTACCCTGCTTTGCCCTTCTGAGGAACCCAGACCTAGACCAAAGGTCATTCTACATTGTTGCAGGAGTTTCAGAGAAACCGAGATGTTTATTTTCTAAAGATGAAAACCCAGTGGCTTTCAATCCCCAAAATAACGTTAGAGCAACAACTGGTCCATCCCAACGATCCAGTCCCCCGGCACAGAGTCCTATTGTGTATGCTGTTCAGTGGCAGGAGGGTTGTGATCAGTTGTACATCAAGAAAAATAAACAGCCACTTGCCAAAAGGATGGCCCAGCACAGAAGAGCTACATTATCAGGCCAAGACTCTGCTGTTTACACTCATCTGCAAGCCAGCTTTCACTTTGTCATGGATGAAGATGTGCACATCCTTGATAGCGAGGAACATTGGATTGAGAGAGGAGTAAAGGAAGTCATCTTTGTGAAACGAAACTGTCCATCATTAAACATGGGCCCAGACCTCTGTGTTCAACTGTGCCCCTCTTACAATGCTGTCATTACTAGTATTACTCAGCCCCCTGTGAATAGGAAGTGGTCATCAGAGCTTTAACGACCAATTGCTAGGCTTATGGTCCTCCTTTATCATGTGAACAGCTAGTTGTGAATGTGAAAAACAAACTGGTTGATTGAGAAGGCGCTATTTATAAGATTGAGTTTAATACAGTTCCTCAGACTGACAAAGTATTTTAGATAAAAGATGAAAGGTTTCAACAATTAATTTATTTCTTTGTTTGTTTTGATAGTTTTTGCATACGTTCAGAGGACCTGACTTAAATTTATTAGATTTTTCTACCTGGATTCTTGAGCATGCATCAGTAAAGGTACCCTGCATTGTTTTCACACGAGCGACGAGAAGAGTGCATTTTTTTTGCCACTGTTGTCAGTTAAAAAAAACAAGTTAAATCGTTGCTGGAAGGATTCGAAGCTTCGCGGGGAGACCCCAATGGATTTCTAGTCCATCGCCTTAACCACTCGTCCGCAACAACCACACAATTTAGCTGGAAATACAAGTATGCTGACACAACTTTACCTGAAAATGCAAATGAACAGATGAAAATATAAAAAATTGTCACTACTATATGTTTTCACGGAATACATATTGAGCCAGGAAAGACAACATGTTTAATTTGTATTTTATTAAAAGCATGTTGTAGCATGATACTTTGTAGGAAAGTTGAAATATTGATATGAAACTTTTGCAATGACTTCCGTTAGAACATATGTACACTATTGCCATGCTGTTTAAAAGTAGATTTTGCATTTGAAAAGCCACAGTTGATTTTCATAACATTAGAAACACATTTTTGTGAAGTTCCAGCGTTGTTGGTAGGGTTCGAACCTACGTGGGGAAACCCCAATGGATTTCAAGTCAATCGCCTTAACCACTCGGCCACAACAACCTCACATGTCAAGTGGAGTTCCAAGTACTGTATGTGGACTCAACTGTACCTGAAAATATAGAAAGGAAAAGATGAAAGAATAACAAGTAGTCACAAGTACCATAATTTCATGGAATACATATTGACCCAGGAAAGAAAACATGCTCAATTTGTATGTTTAAAAGCAAGTTGTAGCATCATATTTTCTAAGAACGTTGAAATTCTGACATGAAACATTTACAATGACACTTTAGGGTACGCGCACACTATTGCCATGCTGTTTAAAAGTACTGTAGATTTAGCATTTAAAATTCCACTGCTCCTTTTTGTTAGACAGGGTACACATGTGAATTTCCAACGTTGTTGGTAGGGCTCGAACCTACGCGGGGAAACCCCAATGGATTTCTAGTCCATCGCCTTAACCACTCGGCCACAACAACACAGCTACTTTCTGCGTCTGGCCCTTTACCATCAAACTGTTTATTTGCAATGTTCCTATTGTCAGTAAAAAGAATATATGAATAAACAAGGATATAGATTTTAATGCAAAAACTACAAGATCTTATTTCACACGTTTGACAAACAAGCAAAGTCTGAAACTTCTCTACCGTAGCAACAGTAAATGCCTGTTCATTTTTGGAAGACTTATCGTGTCGTATCAATCAAAGAGATTTTTGGATATGAATGAAATTTGATTTCTCAATAATATAGGATTCATCGATCTACCTACGTTTCCTCAAACAAAGTACAAACACTGCGGTGCAAGCACTTTCATTTTCCGTAAGCCTGTTGATAGACAACACAAAAGTGTAGATATTAAACCGAAATGGCAGTTGCCATTTATCACCCAAATGAGGTTTACATTTAAAGTATCCTAGGTTTTAAAAAGTTGCAGACATGTTTGCCATCACTGTACAAGATTTTTCTTAATTGATCGAGGCAACGAGGTACATTCCAGCACTAGAACAAAGGTACCCTGCTTTGCCCTTCTGAGGAACCCAGACCTAGACCAGTGGTCATTCTACATTGTTGCAGGAGTTTCAGAGAAACCGAGATGTTTATTTTCTAAAGATGAAAACCCAGTGGCTTTCAATCCCCAAAATAACGTTAGAGCAACAACTGGTCCATCCCAACGATCCAGTCCCCCGGCACAGAGTCCTATTGTGTATGCTGTTCAGTGGCAGGAGGGCTGTGATCAGTTGTACATCAAGAAAAATAAACAGCCACTTGCCAAAAGGATGGCCCAGCACAGAAGAGCTACATTATCAGGCCAAGACTCTGCTGTTTACACTCATCTGCAAGCCAGCTGTCACTTTGTCATGGATGAAGATGTGCACATCCTTGATAGCGAGGAACATTGGATTGAGAGAGGAGTAAAGGAAGTCATCTTTGTGAAACGAAACTGTCCATCATTAAACATGGGCCCAGACCTCTGTGTTCAACTGTGCCCCTCTTACAATGCTGTCATTACTAGTATTACTCAGCCCCCTGTGAATAGGAAGTGGTCATCAGAGCTTTAACGACCAATTGCTAGGCTTATGGTCCTCCTTTATCATGTGAACAGCTAGTTGTGAATGTGAAAAACAAACTGGTTGATTGAGAAGGCGCTATTTACAGTTCCTCAGACTGACAAAGTATTTTGGATAAAAGATGAGAGGTTTCAACAATTAATTTATTTCTTTGTTTGTTTTGATAGTTTTTGCATACGTTCAGAGGACCTGACTTAAATTTATTAGATTTTTCTACCTGGATTCTTGAGCATGCATCAGTAAATGTACCCTGCATTGTTTTCACACGAGCGACGAGAAGAGTGCATTTTCTTTGCCACTGTTGTCAGTTAAAAAAAAAAGTTAAATCGTTGCTGGAAGGATTTGAAGCTTCGCGGGAAGACCCCAATGGATTTCTAGTCCATTGCCTTAACCACTCGTCCGCAACAACCACACAATTTAGCTGGAAATACAAGTATGCTGACACAACTTTACCTGAAAATCTAAATGAACAGATGAAAATATAAAAAATTGTCACTACTATATGTTTTCACGGAATACATATTGAGCCAGGAAAGACAACATGTTCAATTTGTATTTTATTAAAAGCATGTTGTAGCATGATACTGTATAGAGAAAGAACACAAGATTTATATCATCATTAAAGAAACATTAATACATTTTTTGAATGTGCCACACATACTCAGGGGAACTGCCCTGGTTACAGCTACTCAGGGCAGACCCCTGGCGTTGCTCGGGGAGGTCCTCCTATGTCCCCAAGTTTTCTTTGTGTTATGTGAAACTCTAATATGTAATGTTTTTATCTCTCTAGGTGTCTGTACTATGTGTGGATGTTCCAGCACCGAGTGGCCCCATAAAACAGAGTCCTTCTGGGCCTGGCACGCAACTATACTCGGCTACTTTGGTCTACCAAGGCATGAGAGTTCGAATGCGACCTCTTCTTGTCGTTCAGCCCAATCCTTTAGCTCCTTCCTGGTTCACGAGCTGGAGCACACTGAACCGTGTGGATCCCCTGGCATTGACACGTACTGCCTGTGATGTGCGTTCAGCGACCCCACACGGGTCCGTACTGACCAGGGCTGTCTGGTCTTGCCTCCTTTGTACTCTGTTGAGAAAACCTAAACCACAAACTTTCGACTTGTTAGACTACAACAGGGCCTTCTTGGTTTTACCCAATTCACTCATCTGAGAGAAGGCCCTAATGTGGGTAAATCCATGTGAGTTAAATTACTCTCTACTGTCTATCCATAAACCCACTCACAATGGTGCTGACAAGTCAAATTCTAAAACAGTGGCTTTACAGTGGCTTGCCTGGTTAGTTATCAAAATAAACCTTGTCAGTGCATGGGCTAAGGGAAAGAATTTATGATGAACATTGTCCACACGAAATTAGTTCTCACAGAAGCATTTAAATTTATTTTTATCGTTATGAACTGATTGCATGTTATCAAATTTCATGAATAAATGTGAAGACAAATAAACATTTCTTGTTTTTCACATTTCACTTGCTTTTATAAAAAAACACGGGCAAGCTAAACACAAACTAAATTACCGGTACAGGCCAGAGCT
>JBBPBX010049584.1:0-25295 GCA_038048925.1 Garcialebias charrua
TGTTTGAGGCATATCTGAACAGCTTTTCATGAAAAAGGAGATACCTTAGCATGGCAGCCTAATGTAAAAAAGATGCTTGCAACTGTGTTTTTCTGCAAAGTAGTGTAGTAAATGTTAGCAGCAGTGACATCAATTACATCAAAATACAGGTCAAATTTCCCAAGGCGGTCCTATTTGTTTACTGTTCTCAATTACTTCTCAAATTAGGCAAAACTTACTTTTTCTCAGTAACTCTTGCTGACCTGGATTGCAAGCGCTCAGTATATTCTTTTAGATTTGGTTCAGTAGTTTTTTTTTATTAACAGCAAGAGAAAAGCTAATGTTTCCCCCTGCAGCTACAAGAGTCATGTGTTAAAGGGATTAAAAACTGACAGTGGTAACGCCTGTTTAGGCACATAAATGCAGTTTCTAGCAACTTAATCACCATGCCAACTGCCCTGCTTCAATTGCTAATTATAAAGAAAGATTAACCGAGCGGCGCCGCATGCAGCAGATCACCACCGACACTCCCGTAATAATGATGGAGCTGCTTTGAGCACTTCACAAAAATCAATATTCCTTGTGCCTTTAAACTATGTATTTTAGGAGAAACTGCTGTTGTACGAGGGTTAATTTAAAACATGAAAGTAAGCTCCCTGCTGCCTCTGCATTTGTTTGAAATGTCACACATTGTGATGAACATATAGTAAAAATTATCAGTTTATAGAAAGAATGAGTCATGGTTTCACCTGTAAAAACTCCTTTGAAAGGTTTGTAGTGCAACCTTCAACATATTCTTGTGGTACATTATTTCCCGATTTGGTTTATTCTTTATATTTTCATAGAATTGTAAAGTGAAGTGAAGAAATTTTTCTTCTTTCTGCCGCCTTTCATTTTATGTATTTTGATTTTTTTTCACATATTTATGAAATGTTTTTTTCCCCATTATCTTTTATGTTGTTTTTTTAACATGTAAAATGAATAAAACTTTAATAAAAATAAATAAAAAGTGGATACTCAACATATAGTAATTACCGGTACATAAAACTGAAAGTTATGCACCATAACTCATGTTCCCTGAAGGAAGGGAACGAGGTGCAACATACTTGCTATGGGAATTGCGCCCTCGCGCGATTACCTGAAGGAATACATTCACACCTTTTACGGCAGGGGGCGTCACCCCGCGTCAGAGGTACCACCTTTAGGTACTTAAGCGACTGACGCCCCTCCAACTTTCTCCAAAATTGCACTTCACCGAGCTTTCAGCATTGAAAAGGGCCAGCTATGTTGCACCTCGTTCCCTTCCTTCAGGGAACATGAGTTATGGTGCATAACTTTCAGTTCCCTTTCAGTGTGGTCTCTCGGTGCAACATACTTGCTATGGGAACGTAATTCATTCACGCCCTTGAAATGCTCAGTAAAATGCCTGCTAGTGTGAACGTCTACCTTTGACCAGTAGGCATCTCAAAGCTGCTTTCTATTGTGTATTAGAAAGAACAGCCTGAGTGACGTTACATGCAGTAACATCCAAACTGTAGTATTTTGCAAAAGTGTTTAATGAGCTCCAGTTCACAGTTGCGCAAATGTCTGCAACTGGCACGCCCTTAAACAATGACCACGAAGTGGCCAAGCCCCTAGTTCAGTGAGCGTCCACTCCAGGGGGGCACTTGTTGACCTTTGCTACTGTACGCACTTTTAATGGCCTCCGTCACCCAATGTGAGAGGCGCTGTCTTTATAGGGCCTTTCCTGTAGCAGGTGCGGCAAAGCAGAGGAACAGTTGGTTTGTTTCTCTCCATTCGGCTGTTCTCTGCATGTAAGTGCGTAAAGCTCTCACAGGGCAGAGAGCCTTTAGTCTCTCCTGATCCTGAGTAAGGACAAGGGCAGGTGGGAAGGAGGAGAGGTCAAAGTCTAGACTCCTATGGTTGAAGGTCAAGACCTTGGGAGTACAAGCGGGATTAGGCCTCAGGGTGACCTTTAACCCGTCAGGGGCGAATATGGTACATAACGGATGTACAGATAGAGCGTGGAGGTCACCCACGCGTTTCGCCGAGCAAAGAGCCAGGAGAAGAGCAGTTTTATAAGATATAAGATCTATCTTAATCTCGCTCAGAGGCTCGAATGGCGGGTCGCAAAGAGCCCCCAAGACCATGCCAAGATCCCAACCAAGGGTCAAGGTCCTGCTGGGTGGCTTGGTTCGAAGCACACCTTTCATATATCTCATTATGATTGGATATGCTCCAGGAGTCCTGTGTCCCCAGCCCTCGTGACAAGCAGAGATAGCTGCAAGGAACACTTTAATCATTGAATAAGAACAACCCTTTTCCAGTAAATCCTGAAGGAAAGTTAGGAGTTGAGCCAAGTCGCAAGCATAAGAAATGATATTTCTTTCTGAGCACCAGGCTTCGAAAATACGCCGCTTCTGTGCGTATAGAGACTGTGTTGACCCGGCACGGGCATTCTGTATAATTTTCACCACATTCTCTGGTAGGCCCGAAGCCATCAGTCTGTCCTTTTCAGCTAACAGACAGGAATTAATTCCAGTTCCTGGCCTAAGCGGCTGGACTGCAACTTCTTGTGTAAGCCTTTGAGGGTCAACCAGGTTAGGGAGAGGGCCTCCACGTTGATATGTTAACAGACTGCACTGATCGAGTCTCGTCGAAGACAGATGAAGTCTATTAATTTTATTAGATTGAGTTGGAGCAGGGAACTTACTATTTCCCTCCCAAATAGGATTTATTGGATTGAGGGGCAGCTGTTTTTGTAAATGAGCAGACCTCCTAACTCCAATTGGTGTCTCATCCGGTGGGATAATGTTGTGTGGGAGCAAGTCTGATGCAGCTTTGTCAGGAAAGTCACATGCTGCTCATTTACAGCTCAAGCGTTGCATGTCCTTCATGAATAATAAAGGGGCAACTGCAACGTGTGAACGTGGAGATGGTCCTTTGTGACCGGCAGACTTAAGATCATTTGTTGATAAGGAGCCCAGTTTCCTTTCAAAATCAGGAAGAAAAATCTGGTTCGACTCCGATCCATTTACACACACCGGAACGTGATCACAGCCACTGTTCTGAGGGTGTGAAATGTGTGGCCACCTTGGGGCATCCGACGTGCTATCCTGTGGTGTGAACATGTCACGTGTTTGTCTGGTTAGTGTATTGGCCGGCCCCTCGTTCACAATGGAGCGGGAGCTGGAACACGTGCCCTCTCCCACCTGTCTTCGCAAAAGGTAGAGGGTCTGTTCGCAGACGCCTCTGGGTCTGTCCTCTGGAGACAGGTCCTGAGGCACCCTGCTGGGGTTTATTGAATAGACTGACACCCCATGAGCCGTGAGGGAGAGGGATGTGGCCCTCCCTTTATGACGGCTGACAGGCCAGAAAGGCCCGTACTGTTGACATTATTTGTGTTGGCATTTTTTTTGATCGTCAATAAAACAGGGATGTGCTGTTTTATGAGTTTTATTCGTGCTTATGTGCAATGACATACATGATTTGGGCCCTGTTTACACGGATACTGTGTGGGGGAAACGCAACTTTTGGGTATGTTAATTAGGTTGAAAGTTTTGCGTTGACATGGGCGAATTCTGTGGATACGACTCTCTCCCCCCACCCCCCGTACTCATGAATTTACTGTAGTTACCATGCTGGGCCATTAGATGGCGCTGTGATTTTTGGAACCTTCACTACTGCGCACGCGTGCCACTGCTGCCTGATGTAAACAGAGCACACGAGGCAGCCTGTTTTCCTCTCTGGCTAAAAGTTCAGCTACTACAAGTTGTTGTCAACAAGTTAACAACAAGTTAAAGCTGGAATTTGGATAAGAGTCAACATATTTGACACCAAGTGGGGCCGCTTCATCTAGCAAGCTGCACACCAGTTGCTGACTGGACCAGAACCGAGTCAACATGTCTGTCCGTGAGAATCAGCTGATTTACAGCAGCGCTACAAGGTAAACCATGTTCTTAATAATGTTTCCTTGTGTTTAGTTCGATCACAGAACAACCAACTGAGGTTTTATTTTTATTTTTTTCCTGCGAGGTCGAAGCTGTTCCACGAAGCGGACCGGCGGTTCGGATGTGGGTCCAGTGTCCACCAGGATGAAAACAACAGAGTCCAGTTCATTAAAGTTCGGTTAACGTGTTTTTAAAAGTGTTCAATTTAATTCTCAGTGTTTGTGACATGAGTTTGTGGTGTTGAATAAATAAATAAATTAAAAATCAACCTGGTGTCTTCATTTTCAGCAGCATGTTAGGCATGACGTAACGAGTCCAGATAGCTTCATTTAGCTCAGATAAATTTAAATATCTCCCACGCTAACATAAATACTGTTTATTATTGTTAAACTGTTAATATATAGCACATTTAGTATGTTATAGTGCAGCGTGACACGTGAAATGTCCGACTGCCTCGTTAACAGACAACTGGATCCAGGCAGCTGGCTCTCTTCCAACACAGATGCAGGTAAGGTGTAGAATAATTAAATATGAGAATCAAAATATATTCCATCAGCTATAGTTCAGAAAGTGGTGCGTGTGTCCACTGTCCAGTCCACCGCCATTGTTAAAATGCCGGCTGTCTGCGCGTGCGTGCTACGTGCATGTGTTCAAATAAAAGCTCCACGGGAGATGTTTACATTATCAACGGGGGGTCAGCGAAAAACTTCCACCTTGAGAGCAGGGTTCAAAAACCATCGGAGTCATCGAGGGGGGCCAGCAGCGTCATGTAGGCGATAAGCAAAGTCGCAAAGAGAAAGTAACGGTTACACTAAAAATACGCGCCGTGTATACTGGCCCTTGATGTCACTCACAGCAGGGAGAACATAGTTTGTGCATGCAACAGAATTATCAGCCATTTATACTTTGCTACAAATAAAGTCTGAACAAGGTGCGAACATTCCCGTTACCACGTGGGTGGGAGGTCGTATAAAATGTAAACGTGGACCTGGTTCATCAGGCACGTTTTTGACGAGTGTCCCAGCTCGCCGAGGAGGCCCTATGCCTGCTCGCTTGGCGTGGGACAAACCTGTTTTTGCTCCATGCGTGCTCGGAGCGAGGTTGGCTCGGTGGGGGTCTCTGCCGAGGTTCTTCCTTGTATGCTGGCTGCTTCTGCGGTGGCACACGCATTGTCGAGCGGTGCCGCAGCTGTGTAGGTCTGCCTCCAGCAGTCTCCCTGGGGGGGGGGAACTTCGACGGGGAATGCCCACCCTGAGAGCTTCAGCCTACCTGCGCTTTTGGTCCAGCTTGGTCCGGATTCGCTCCAAAGTCTGACCAAATAGCCCCTCCGTCTCTATTGAGTGGTAGAAAAAAGGCACCTTTTGTCCCTCCGGTAAATCCATCAGCGTCATCCACAAGTGGCGGATCGCGATGACCACTTCCGCCATACCTTTGCCCTGAGCCACAGCAGTTGTCCCCATCATATGGAGAACGAAGTATGTTGCTCTGCGGCTTCATCCAGTAAGTCGGCAGCAGCTTGCTTATCCGAGGTTACCTACAGTTGGAGTTTTTCTGCAAGGTAAGCCTGCATCATCGCGGACGCGTTCATGGCGCGCGCCGCAAGTCCTTGAGCTCTGTAGCACTTCTCGAGAAGAGACGCTGAGGCTCTACAAGCTTTGCTGGGGAGAGTCGGTCTTGTTCCGGATGACTTAGGAGCTAGGTGGGATGCCAGTGTGTCCTCAATCTGAGGCGCGTTGGCTATTCTTACCTCATCCATGCCTTCCACGTCGAGGAACTGTGAGAGAGGAAGGAGCATGGGCGCTCGTGGCTGAGGCCAGGTGCAGGTCAGTTCCGTGAGGAAGTCCGGGAACATGGGCATCCTTTGCCTCGTTGTTACCTGCTGTTTTGAATAAAAATAGTTCCCCGCCAGCCTCGTGACCTGTTGGCAAGGCGGAGGGTCCGGCCAGGGGATGTTCAGCACATCCGTTGCTCTGTGGCACAGGTTGAACAGGGCAGGAATAGAGAAGTCAGTTTCAGGGAGCACAGGTACTGGGGTCCTGGAGAGGTCCTCTCCCGGATCCTCGATTTCGAGCTCTGGTTCCTCCGCTGAAAATTCACCAGAGGCTGAGATGGAGATCTCGTCTTCATTCATTCATCATGCCTCTGGTGTCGAACTCGACTGTTAGGTCCACCATGGGAGCGAGCGGGTCAGGGCTGTCGCCCCATTCGACGCGCGTGCTGTCGTGTAAAGCCATGTTCTCAAGCTCCGGGGTCGGAGTGAGGGTCTCCGTGGTGTCTGGGTCCTGTGGACAAGCTGAGCTTCCCATGGCCTTAGCCACGAGGTCCACCCGATGCCTTAGCACCGCATCCAGCATCTGGCTTCAGTGTGGGCAAGAATCGGGCACGTCCAGAGCTTGTCTTGCATGAAATATACCCAGGCAGACTGGACAGGCCTCATGGGTGTCCGTTGCTGCGAGGGAAAATCCATAGCCGCTGGGACAGGCGCACGAGATTGGGTTCACCGTCCCGTTGGTTTTCCTTTGAAGTTTTGTCTTTCGCTTTCCTTTCTCCGGAGACATGTCCGAGATAAGGCGAGCAAGTCCTTCCAGAATCCTTTTTCTTCTTTTTTCAAATGTCTCCTCCGTCGTGTTGCTTTCGCTGGCTAGCCCGCTAGGATGTTAGCTGGGGTAGTGGTTGTGGCGTAGTTATAACACCGTTGAGCGAAGCAACCTGTGGAGAGAGGAGAGGAAAAAACGTAGAGGTTATAGAAATGTGCTGTCCAGTAGTACGCAGGAAAAAATTCTCTGTGCGCTTTGTGGAGGGAGCGAGCTCACCTCAGGTTGAGCAATGGAGCAGCAGAGAAGTCCCGCAAAGAGAGGTAGTTCAGGTTTTTGCGAGGTGAAGGGCAAAAAGAGAAAGCTGGAGGGGCGTCAGTCGCTTAAGTACCTAAAAGGCGGTACCTCTGACGTGGGGTGACGCCCCCTGCCGTAAAAGGCGTGAATGTATTCCTTCAGGTATTCATGCGGGGGCGCAATTCCCATAGCAAGTACTGTATGTTGCACTGAGAGACCACTCTGAAAGGGAACATTAGTTTTTAAAATCTGCCTGTTCTTAACTAATTGTAAGAAGATCAAGATTTGTTTAAACAGTCGTTTGAGCAGGTGGGTGGATCTTTTTCTTTAGCATCATTGTTACTGACCATTTTCTGTTTAGTATGCTGTTCTAAAAGGGAAAAAAATCATAAAGGCCTAAAGAGCAGTAGAGAGCAAAAATAATCCTTATGGACAGATGGATGTGCTAAGGTGTTAATTCTCAAACAGAAGGTAAATACAATCAACACTTGCCTCTCCTGTAGCCCTTGTGCTGCTAATGTTTGAGGTCTAATTAAAAACTAAAGGAGACTTTCAGAATCCCGACAGAACTGTCTCTGTAGACAAAATATTAAGATCAATGATTTGCAACACATACAAACACGGCTAAACTACTTATCCAAGATTTTAAAATTTTCTGACATGTCACTCATGGTGTTAGCCTTTAAAATGCACATCCAGAGAGTGGAGGCCTTCTGTTTTTGTTTGTTTGTCTTTAATTATACTGTACATGACTAGATATGTATTGAGGTACTTGTGAATAACATTTGAGGTCATAAAAAGACAAATTATGTGGAAAAAAGGTAAAATATGAAATGTGAAGAGACATATATGAAAGATTAGCTTTATGTTATTCTGAATACAAGGCATGGAGATATGCAGACAGGTACACTGGAAGAATAAGGGTCCAATGTTTGTTTTTTTTTTTTACTGTTTTTTTTAATTGAGAAAGCCCATTACATTACAATGGCGTAATTATATTGATTTCGTTCTCATTTTACATTCTCAGTTTTCTCATTTTTTTCTTTTAACAAACCAAACAGCAGCTAAAAAAATAAAAATTAAATAAAATAAAAATTCTAAGCAAAAACCAACAGAACTTACATGTGAGTAGCGGGGTAGGGTAGCCTGAATATCAACCAATCATTGACATCACATATCAAATTCAGATATCAATCTGAATGGCAGCAAAGTTTACAAAAAATCAGACATAACAGGTTTAACATATTCTGTCCATTTTGACCATATCTTGTAGAATGTGTCCCTCTGCACATTAATGGAAAAAGACAGTTTCTCCAATACATAAATCTCTTTCACTACATTAATCCAGTCTTCAGTTGTTGGGGGTTCCTGTTTAAGCCATTTTCTTGTGAGGGCCTTTTTGCTCCCCGCCAGCAAAATGTACAGAAGTTTTTGATCATTATAATTCAGTTTGTCGACCAGTATGTTACATAAAAATATGCATTCAAAGGTTAAAGGAAAATCAAATGTGAAAATGTTCTGTAAATGCTCATGGATTTGAGACCAATATTGCTGAATGGTTTGGCAGTCCCAGAAAATATGGAAATGATTGGCACCATCCTTGCCACATCTCCAGCATGCACTACCTTTTCCTTGATATCGTTTCTGCTCTGGGGTTATGAAAAATCTTATAATGTTTTCCAACAAAATTCACGCCAAACCTTTGATCTTGTTGTTGTCCATGGTATCTTACAAATGTGATCCCAATCTTCCTCTGGAATCATCGGGCTACTTTCTTTTTCCCACTTCACTTTAACATAGACAGTGCTGTCCTTCTTACACTGCAGTATGGCATTATATAACCTGGAAATACTTTTGCCTGTTTTTGATTTGGATAATAATATAAATGTTTCCACAAATCTCAAACTTTGTAAATGTACTTTTAGGTCTTGGTTAAAATAATTTCTCACCTGTAGATATCTAAAAAAGTCATCTGTGCATAAATTGTATTTTCTTTTCAAGGTCTCAAATCTTTGGAACGCCCTCTTGTGGACAAAAGAATGATAACTAGTTAGGCCTTTTGAAATCCACTTCTTAAATCTATCATCATGTTGATTTGGATTGAAATCTGAATCGTAGGCGCACCATCGCATAATTTTAGAGGCATTTTCTAATCCACATATTCTAATTGCTTCGTTCCAAGCAGATATCATTACTTGCGACATTGGTTCATCTGCCAAATTGATTTTGCTTTGCAATTTTGTGTCATCTTATATGGCTTTAATCGGTATTGTTTTGATTGTTTCCCCTTCCACATCTTTCCATCCTGCAGTATCCACCTTATTCTGCCAGAGTGTGTGGGGGGCTGCCATGACAGTCCTATACCGCCCCCTGCCGGTGTTCTACATCCGGTGCGTTAACGTTCGAAAAGACCAACCGCTCAAAAAACACCAGAAGAAGAAGAACATTCCAAAGAGAAGTGGTTGAGAGAAAGAGAATCACTAGAGCAACAGAAAAATTCAGGTATATTGTGCTGTAGCAGGAGGATTAATAAATTAAATATGAGTTCGGGTTCAACTTGTGCTGTTGTTGGCTGTCACAACAGCTCAAGAAAACTGAAAGACGAGCTAGAAATGTATTGTTTCGAACATCATCAACTTCGCAAGGCCTGTGTGTGCCCAGCGCGGTACGCACTGCACTCCATGCCGAGGAAGGAGGATCGAAAACGAGCGTGGCTGGCAGCTTTAAAACTCAAATTCCCCCCGAAGAGAGTTTATGTTTGCTCCTTTCATTTTATTGATAAAAAGCCCACAGAGCAACACCCCAACCCGGAGCTGTTTCTGGGCTGTCACCGGGCCTCACCAAAGAAAAGAAAGCAGCTAATCCGGACCATTGTGAGCCAGACAGCGTCCAGCAACATCGACAAAACGGCCGAATCTGTTCCCGGTGAGTGAAATTGTAAATGTAATTTGGCCTCGTTTCACATTTTAATCATCATGCTTAGCTCTCGGTGTTAGCATCAATGCTAGCCGGTTGCAGTGTTAGCATTAGCGGTAGCTTGTTGCGGTACAAAGTGTTATGCAGAGATAGTACATTATTAATTTAATTCCAAAATACTTTATCAGTAAGAGAAAGTTATTAATTGGCAGTCAAATCCAAATCTTAAAGACAAAGTGGTTAGTATGCTAAAAGAGGTGACTACTGTCCGAGAATAGCTTTTTATTTAGCAACATGGTGAAATTCAGCAATCCACTTCCCAAATACAGACAAATCATTGAAACAAAACATGGGGGGAGATTAGTCACCAACAATAGTAAAAGTCTGGGGATTGTGCTAAGAATATGGTGAAGTTATTAGAGGCAGCTTATTTAAAACAGACACAGCTGAAAAAGAACCTCCATTTAAACTCTTGTTAAAAAAAAATTAAATGCAACCTAGCTTCAACTAATTTTTTTTAAGGATGAAAAACTAAAATCTAATCACAATATGTTGATATTATAACAATTTGATGGGTCACAACGCGGGGAACCCAGAGTAGTATGAGACCAGAAAGGACAAGATTCAATTATTAAAAGAACCGTGATTATTATTTACAGTGCGACCATTTACAATGGGTTGTCTCCTGGAGATCCTTGGAAGAGAGTTGAGTCAGAGGAGTTCACTTGTTGCACTCAATAATGCTTGCTTGTCTTTTCATTACAGTTGGAAGAGCAGGTGTTGGGCATGGATATGAACCACCAGAGATCACCAGAGACTGGTGCCAGGAGAACGTGCCACGCAGGGTGGACGGGCGTGTGGCTGGAAGGCGAGGCACGGAGGACACGCGCCAGGACCAAGGGAGTCTGGAGCCAGACAGGAGTCAAGGAGACTGGAGGACTGTAGGCACAGAAAACGATGGTAAGTAACTCTTGTACAACATAAAGTTCACTGGCCAAAAGCACAAATACCAATAAGGGTATGGGATGAGTCACACTGGACTGAAGCCTTAAGTAGTAGAAGGTCCTCGTCAGATGGATGGCCGCCAGCTGGTGGAAATCAGCGACCAATCAGGAGGCAGAGCTGCAGGCAGTGGAACTCTCAGAAAAACAGCACTATTGACATGTATGATGTATCATGTGTGTAAGAGTGTGGAATTAAAAATGTCCTTCCTAAAACGTAATAAGCTAAGTGACACTTGACAGATTCTGTTAGGCTGATTTGATTTTGTATTTTTGTGTTATGCAGAATGCACTGTGGATTCACCATCAGTCATCCCAGACCAGGCGACCATCTCCACACAACCTCCTAAGCCACATCTACACTCAGTCCACACACAGTGGGAGGACCCTTCGCTGAAAGATCATCAGTACTGCAAGACGTCTGGCAGAAAAGATGTCCAGGACAAGTATACTCAGTGTGATGAAGTTGCATGTTTTCTTCTACAAAATGATGCAGACGCTTTGCTGTATGTAACACCCAATGAGCTTTTTACACTGGTAAGCAGGCTAAAATACAGAAGACTAGATTCATCTACTGGAGCTGGAGAATAGTAATTAATGACAGAGACTGAAGTAGTTTTTTGATGGTACCATGTATTATAATAAACAAGAAGAGATAACAAACATGTAAAATAAATAAACAAAAATAAACCAAACACCACAAAGTATGTACAAATTGCTGCAGCAGTTATTGTTCTTAGGTGCACTTAATACTGTTGTAAAAGAAAGAAATCAAAATCAATACAAGCTCTTTGTCAGAGAAAAAATAATGAAAAGTCCATCATCAGCTGTGCCAACAATCCAGGTCTTTGACACAACTAACTTCCCCCAAGTATGAGTTTGTAAAGTTTAGAATGTTCATGGAGTTTTAAGAGTTTATATAAGTTCAAACATGAAGAGATGTAGTTTGAAGAATCCATTGTGTTGGAAGCTGTTTTTGTGAGGGCAAATATAGTTAAGGAGATGGGGCCTTAGGCTGCATCAGCCTCCTACCAGACCATGGGTAGAGTTCAGTTGTAGGCTGGGATTCTGTGCTCCCAGCTGTGCCGTTGGTTAGCTCGCCATCCACAAACCTCCAAGCTGATTGATGAAGTTTGAGGAAATCCAAGTTCATTCAAGTCCACCTGGCCAATTCCAAGATAATTTCAGACTTAGACTGATGCAACTTTCCTCTGTGTGTTTGTCATCCGATCTGGTAGTATCCATCCACCTGCTTCCCTCAGCCATCTGATTGAGAGGAAGTCAGTGCAATTTCTACCTTTCCTCCATGGCTGCCATTGGTTAACACAATCACATGACCTATGAGATATGGAACTACTCTGTGAGCACATGACTCAAGTGGCACTCACAGACAGCAGAAAGTGGGACTTTAAAAAAACAAATAGGTCTAGCCCTCCCTGGGCTGCCACCTTACCGTGGTGGAGGGGTTTGAGTGTCCCAATGATCCTAGGAGCTATGCTGTCAGGGGCTTTATGCCCCTAGTAGGGTCACCCAAGGCAGACAGGTCCTAGGTGAGGGACGAGACAAAGCGCAGCCCACAAGACCCCTTATGATGAATAATATAAATGGAAACAATGTTCCCTCGCCCGGACGCGGGTCACCGGGGCCCCACTCTGGAGCCAGGCCCGGAGGAGGGGCACGTTGGCGAGCGCCTGGTGGCCGGGCTTTCACCCATGGAGCTCGGCCGGGCACAGCCCGAAGAGGAGACGTGGGTCCCCCTTCCCATAGGCTCACCACCTGTGGGAGGGGCCAAAGGGGTCGGGTGCATTGTGGAATGGGTGGTGGCCGAGGGCGGGGACCCTGGCGGTCTGATCCTCGGCTACAGAAGCTGGCCATTGGGACATGGAATGTCACCTCTCTGGTGGGGAAGGAGCCTGAGCTAGTGTGTGAGGTTGAGAGGTTCCGGCTAGAAATAGTCGGACTCACCTCAACGCATGGCTCTGGCTCTGGAACCAGTTTCCTTGAGAGGGGTTGGACACTCTTCCACTCTGGAGTTGCCCCTGGTGAGAGGCGCCGAGCAGGAGTGGGCATACTTGTTGCCCCCCATCTTGGTGCCTGTACGTTGGGGTTCACCCCGGTGAACGAGAGGGTAGCCTCCCTTCGCCTACGTGTGGGGGGACGGGCTCTGACTGTTGTTTGTGCCTATGCGCCGAACGGCAGCGCAGATTACCCACCCTTTTTGGAGTCCTTGGAGGGGGTATTGGAGGGTGCGCCTCCTGGGGACTCCCTTGTTCTGCTGGGGGACTTCAACGCTCACGTGGGCAATGACAGTGAGACCTGGAGGGGTGTGGTTGGGAGGAACGGCCCCCCTGATCTGAACCCGAGTGGTGTTCTGTTGTTGGACTTCTGTGCTCGTCATGGATTGTCCATAACGAACACCATGTTCAGGCATAAGGGTGTCCATATGTGCTCTTGGCACCAGGACACCCTAGGTCGTAGTTCAATGATCGACTTTGTTGTCGTCTCATCTGATCTGCGGCCGCATGTCCTGGACACTCGGGTGAAGAGAGGGGCGGAGCTGTCAACTGACCACTACCTGGTGGTGAGTTGGCTCCGATGGTGGGGGAGGATGCCGGTCAGACCTGGCAGACCCAAACGTATTGTGAGGGTCTGCTGGGAACGTCTGGCAGAGTCTCCCGTAAGACGGAGCTTTAACTCCCACCTCCGGGAGAGCTTTGAACACGTTCCGAGGGAGGCGGGGGACATTGAGCCCGAGTGGGCCATGTTCCGCGCCTCTATTGTCGAGGCAGCTTATCGGAGTTGTGGCCGCAAGGTTGTTGGTGCCTGTCGTGGTGGCAACCCTCGAACCCGGTGGTGGACACCGGCGGTGAGGGATGCTGTCAAGCTGAAGAAGGAGTCCTATTGGGCCTTTTTGGCCTGTGGGACCCCGGAAGCAGCAGATAGGTACCGGCAGTCCAAGCGGCATGCGGCTCGGGTGGTTGCTGAGGCAAAAACTCGGGCGTGGGAGGAGTTCGGAGAGGCCATGGAGAATGACTTCCGTACGGCTTCGAGGCGATTCTGGTCCACCATCCGGCGTCTCAGGGGGGGAAAGCGGTACGCGACCAACACCATTTATGGTGGGGATGGCGTGCTGTTGACCTCAACTCGGGATGTTGTGAGTCGGTGGGCGGAATACTTCGAAGACCTCCTCAATCCTACTGGCACGTCTTCCACTGAGGAAGCGGAGCCTGGGGACTTTGGGTCGGGCTCTCCAATCTCTGGTGCTGAGGTCGCCGAGGTGGTTAAAAAGCTCCGCGGTGGCAAGGCTCCGGGGGTGGATGAGATTCGTCCTGAGTTCCTTAGGGCTCTGGATGTTGTGGGGTTGTGTTGGCTTACGCGACTCTGCAATATCGCGTGGACATCGGGGGCAGTTCCCTTGGATTGGCAGACTGGGGTGGTGGTTCCCCTATTCAAAAAGGGGGACCGTAGGGTGTGTTCCAACTATAGAGGGATCACACTCTTAAGCCTCCCTGGTAAGGTCTATTCAGGGGTTCTGGAGAGGAGGGTCCGTCGGATAGTCGAACCTCGGATTCAGGAGGAGCAGTGTGGTTTTCGTCCTGGTCGTGGAACACTAGACCAGCTCTACACCCTCAACAGGGTCCTGGAGGGTGCGTGGGAGTTTGCCCAACCAGTTTACATGTGCTTTGTAGACTTGGAAAAGGCATTCGACCGCGTCCCTCGGGGGGTTCTGTGGCGGGTACTCCGGGAGTATGGGGTACCAGGCCCATTGATATGGGCTGTTAGGTCCCTGTACGACCGGTGTCAGAGCTTGGTCCGCATTGCCGGCAGTAAGTCAGGCTCGTTTCCGGTGAGAGTTGGACTCCGCCAAGGTTGCCCTTTGTCACCGATTCTGTTTATAACTTTTATGGACAGAATTTCTAGGCGCAGCCAAGGTGTTGAGAGGATCCGTTTTGGTGGCCTTAGAATCGCTTCTCTGTTTTTTGCAGATGATGTGGTCCTATTGGCTTCATCAGCTCGTGATCTACAGCTTTCGCTGGAGCGGTTTGCAGCTGAATGTGATGCGGCCGGGATGAGGATCAGTTCCTCCAAATCCGAGGCCATGGTCTTGAGCCGGAAAAGGGTAGCATGCCCTCTCCGGGTCGGGGAGGAGGTCCTGACCCAAGTGGAGGAGTTTAAGTATCTCGGGATCTTGTTCACGAATGAGGGAAAACTGGAGCGTGAGATCGATAGGCGGATAGGTGCAGCGTCCGCAGTGAAGCGGGCGCTGTACCGGTCTGTCGTGGTGAAGAGAGAGCTGAGTCAAAAGGCAAAGCTCTCAATTTACCGATCGATCTACGTTCCCACCCTCATCTATGGTCATGAGCTTTGGGTTATGACCGAAAGAACAAGATCTCGGATACAAGCGGCTGAAATGAGTTTTCTCCGCAGGGTGGCTGGACTCTCCCTTAGAGATAGGGTGAGAAGCTCAGTCATCCGGGAGGGACTCGGAGTAGAGCCGCTGCTTCTCCACATCGAGAGGAGCCAGTTGAGGTGGCTCGGGCATCTGGTTAGGATGCCTCCTGGACGCCTCCCTGGTGAGGTGTTCCGGGCATGTCCCACCGGGAGGAGACCCAGAGGAAGACCCAGGATACGCTGGAGGGACTATGTTTCTCGGCTGGCCTGGGAACGCCTTGGGATTCCCCCAGAGGAGCTGCTCCAAGTGGCTGGGGAGAGGGAAGTCTGGGCCTCCCTACTTAGGTTGCTACCCCCGCGACCCGACCCCGGATAAGCGGAAGAAAATGGATGGATGGATGGATGGAATAGGTCTAGGGGAAAGAAATATATATGTACATATAGTTTCTACCCCGGGCTACACCCTCCCCCCTTTAACCCATGCATGTCCCAATGCATGTTAAACCTAAATGATTTGGACAACCGAGGGATTCGAATCTGGTGCAGTCGATGTACCAAGAGCATTGGACAAACTATGCAACATGGTCTGAACTACAGAGATCAAAGGGTTCCCTAAAGTAGTATACTACAAACGGTTGGGAGGTGCTCTATGATGTGTTGAGCATCTTATACTAGACTCAGTATCAGGCAAGTCATTTATGCAATCAAAGTTAGGTGGTTCAGTTAAATTGGTGTTACTCATCTCAGGATTTTCATCTTCCAAAAGAACGTCATCATCCAGAGGAACATCTGTGAATGGCAGACCTACCGGATCAGGTAAGTTTTCTGGTACGGTTTCCATTTCCACAGGTGTAGCCATCAGTTCTTCTTCAGCATTATACTCAGATACTGATGGAGGTGACGTTTCTGTAGGAGCTGGTAATTGGGTAGGTGCGTCTGCATCATTGGAGGATACCGTCATTGGAATTCTCACTCTCTCCACAGAGAATTTTACTGGTTTCTGTACAAGATGAACAGGATATTCTTCCAATGATTCCTCTTCTGCGGACTCTTCAGGTGCGTCAAGTTGTCTTTGATGTTGCAGACGAGTGACACGAGGTTCAGATACAGAAATGGTCTCAGTGGATGGTTCTGCTACAGGAAGAAATCCACATGGAAGCAAAAGATCTCTATGCAGGGTACGTGTAGGCCCAGCTTTGCTTTCTGGCTTCACTGTATAGACTGGAAGGTCACCAGCTTTTGTCACTACCACATAGATATCTTTTTCCCATCTGTCACAAAGTTTGTGCTTACCCCGGATACGGACGTTTCGCACCAGTACTCTGTCTCCAACTTCCAGTTTTGACGGGGTGACATGCTGGTCAAAACGGACTTTGTTCCTTCCTGCATTTTTGGCAGCATTTCTTGAAGCAATTTGATAACTTTCTTCCAGACTTGCCTTAAGATTCTGAATAAACTGGGAGTATGATTGTTGCTTTTCTTCATTTAATAATAATAATAATAATGAATTCAATTTATAACGCACTTTTCATTAATGAAAATCTCAAAGTGCTCATTTATTGGTAACCCAAAGGCCAAATCCACAGGCAAGCATGGAGTTCTCCCAAACATCAGTTCGTAAGGCGTAAATCCAGTAACTTCATTTCTTGTGCAATTATAGGCATGCACCAATGGTTTTACATACTCCTTCCATTTTGACTTTTGTTTTGTCTCCAAAGTCCCAAGCATATTCAATAATGTCCGGTTAAATCGCTCAACTGGATTTCCCCGTGGATGATAAGGAGTTGTTCGACACTTTCTGATTCCGAGCAAAGTACAAAGTTCATGGATCAGTTTAGACTCAAAATCACGTCCCTGGTCAGTATGTAGTCGTTCAGGTATTCCATAATAGACCATGAATTGATCCAAAAGACACTTTGCCACTGTTCGCGCCTTCTGATTGGGTGTTGGAATGGCAACGGCAAACTTAGTAAAATGGTCAGTCAAAACCAGAATATCCTTGGTATTACTAGTGTCAGGCTCTAGACTGAGAAAATCCATGCAGAGCAGTTCTAAAGGACGGGATGTTTGGATGCTGACTAAGGAAGCAGCTTTTTCAGGCAATGCCTTGCGATGTACACAACGACTACATGTCTTGACTTTATGTTCCACATCCACAGCCATTCTGGGCCAGTAAAACCGGGTCCGAGCCAGATCGAGTGTCCGCTCAATTCCCATATGACCCATATCATTATGCAGGCTCTGGAGAACTGTGGCCCGTAGCTCTTCTGGTAGGACAAGTTGGTAGAAAAGTATGTCATTGTCACGACGCTTCCGATAAAGGACACCATCTACAATTTCCAACTTGGGAAGTTCCCTCAGAAGAAGTGGAAGCTCAGGCAGCTCGTCTCTGGCAGTCGGTGGTACTTTCTTCCCTGACTCAAGCTGATAAATGACCTCCCGAATACTTGGATCAGCTCTTTGCTTATCTTGCAATTCAAGATGAGACAACATAGGTATGATGGGTAGTCCCTGCAGGTCATTGGTCAAGTTGTCAGGTGCTGCAACCACCATAATGGAGAGGGACTCAACAAGAGATGTTTCAGCTTGAGTTCTGGAAAGGCAACTTTGGCAAATAGCATTAACAACATCAACTTCAATTTCAGAGTCATTGGTACCAGACAGATGTTGTTGAGTGAATTGGTTGAGGAGTTCATGATCTTTTGATAATGAGTCATCTGATGAAGTTTCATGAGGAAGACGTGATAGAGCATCTGCATCCAAGTTATGCCTCCCGGCTCGGTACTGCAGCTTGAATGAGAACGTTGACAAGGCTGCCAGCCAGCGATGGCTGGTGGCATCCAGTTTGCAGAAGTCAAGATGTAAGTGAGAGGATTACTGTCTGTGATTACAGTAAAGTTGGCTCCATAAAGGAAATCCTGAAATTTTTCCGTCACACTCCATTTAAGTGCCAAGAACTCTAATTTGTGCGCTGGGTAGCGGCTTTCACTCTGGGTCAATCCACGACTGGCAAATGCGATAGCCCTCAATTTCCCCTCTTGCTCTTGGTAAAGTGCAGCTCCAAGCCCAGTGGTGCTGGCATCTGTGTGTAATATGTAAGGTAGAGCTGGGTCAGCAAAACCTAGGACAGGAGCAGTGGTGAGCTTGTCAATGAGGGTAGAAAATGCCAGCTGGCACTCTGGTGTCCATCTGCTGCCAAAGGTTTGTTTTGGATCCAGCAATCGGTTATCTGAACTTCTAGACTTGGGTCGGTGTGGTGTAGCATATCCTTGTGTTAGGTCATTGAGAGGCTTTGCAATGGTGGCATAACCTTTGATGAACCGCCGGTAGTAACCTGCGAAATCCAGGAATGATCGCAAGGTCTTCAGATTAGTTGGAATTGGCCAGGACTTCAGTGTGGCGACTTTTTTCGGATCCGTCTCAACGCCCTTTTCAGACACTATGTGACCCTAATAACGAACAGAAGTTTGAAAGAATTTACACTTGTCTGGAGAGAGTTTCAATCCATACTCTTTTAATCTGTTAAGGACTCACAAGAGACAGGTTTCATGTTCCTCCAGGGTGTCTGAAAAGATGATCAAATCATCTATGAAAACAAGAACTTCTTTAAGATTTAAGATTTAAAGAGTGTATTACCAAAAACATACAGAAACATAAACTTTGCAACAAGAGGAAACCACACCCTGGACCAGGTTTACACCACCATGAAAAATTCCTACAGAGCCGTCCCCCTCCCCCACATTGGTGCTTCGGACCATATCTGTGTCATGCTAAAGCCAGCATACAGGCCGCTGGTGAAAGTCACAAAACCAGTCCGCAAGCAGATACGAGTGTGGCCAGAGGGGTCTTCAGAGGCACTCCAGGACTGTTTTGACACCACAGATTGGGGTATGTTCAAAGAAGCTGCTACCACAAACAACACCACATGTCTCCAGGAGTACTCAGACACTGTATGTTCATACATCACCAAGTGCATTGATGATGTAACCAACCTTAAAACCATCACTGTTCGGGCTAACCAGAAGCCATGGCTGACAGCTGAGGTTCACAGACTCATGAAAGCCAGGAATGCTGCCTTCAAAGCGGGAGATCAGGTGGGCCTGAGGGCAGCCAGAAACAACCTGGACCGGGGCATCAGAAAGGCAAAGAGGCAGTATTCTGGGAAAATAGCTCACCGTTTCAAGGACAGCAGGGATACACGCAGTCTGTGGCAGGGAATACAGACCATCACAAACTACAAACCACCCCCCCAGACCTGTGACAGCTCAGCCTCTGCGCTGAATGAACTGAATGAGTTCTTTGCTCGGTTCGAGGCAAGTAACAGCACACCAGCACATAAACTCCCCCCCTCTCCTGATGGCCAGGTGCTGACGCTGTCCTCAGACAGCGTAAGGCGATCATTCATCAAGATTAACGCCCGGAAGGCCTCTGGTCCTGACAACATACCTGGTCGTGTGCTGAAGGACTGTGCAGGGGAACTCGCAGCGGTCTTCACGGACATCTTTAACATCTCACTGAGCCAGGCCATCGTCCCCACCTGTTTCAAAGCCACCACCATCATCCCTGTCCCAAAGAAGGCAACGCCCGCATGCCTCAATGACTATCGCCCAGTAGCACTCACCCCCATCCTGATGAAGTGCTTTGAACGGCTAGTCATGAAAAGCATCACATCTGTCCTCCCTGACTCCCTGGATCCCTTCCAATTTGCATACCGACCTAATCGCTCAACCGACGATGCCATCTCCTCTGCCCTTCACACAGCTCTCACACATCTGGACACGAAGGACTCCTATGTTAGAATGTTGTTCATCGACTTCAGCTCGGCATTTAACACCATCATCCCCCAACAGCTCATCCTTAAACTGGACAGTCTGGGGCTGAACACCTCAATGTGTAACTGGCTGCTAGACTTCCTGACCGGGAGACCACAGACAGTACGAGTCGGGAGTAACACATCTAGCACCATCACATTGAACACAGGGGCCCCACAAGGATGTGTGCTGAGCCCCCTTCTATTCACCCTGCTAACACACGACTGCACACCATCATACAGCTCCAACCACTTCATCAAGTTTGCGGACGACACAACAGTGGTGGGTCTCATCAGCAACAACGATGAGACGGACTACAGGAACGAGGTGAGCCGCCTGGCCTTGTGGTGCGGACACAACAATCTCACTCTCAACGTGGAGAAGACAAAGGAGATTGTTGTGGACTTCAGGAAGAGGGATGCCCAGCATGCCCCTCTGACCATCAACAGCACCGCAGTGGAGAGAGTAGACAGCACCAAGTTCCTGGGAGTGCACGTCTCGAAAGGACCTGTCCTGGAGCAGGAACACTGCAGCACTGGCAAAGAAGGCTCACCAGCGTCTCTACTTTCTCCGCAAGCTGAAAAGGGCTGGAGCTTCAACCCCCATCATGAGCACCTTCTACAGAGGTGCCATAGAAAGTGTCCTGACCAGCTGCATCACTGTGTGGTTTGGTGCATGTACTGCATCCTGCCGCAAGAGCCTCCAGCGCATTGTGAGAGCAGCTGAGAAGATAGTCGGCACCTCCTTCCCCTCACTGCAGGACTTACACAGCAAACGCCTCACTCGGAAAGCCCACTGCATGGCAGGTGATCCCACACACCCACTACACAGCTGCTTCAGACTGCTGCCATCAGGAAGGAGACTGAGGAGTCTCCAGGCTCGAACCAGCAGACTGAGAGACAGCTCTGTTCATCAGGCAGTCAGGATGCTAAACACTCTGCCTGCTCTGCCCCCCCTCCCATTTGAACTGCCTTAACACTAAAACTTTCTCACACATTACCACAAAACACAAAGATTTTAACACTGGACTCTGTGTCATCAAACGGGTTATTCACTAAACTCTCGGTCATGTGCTCATACAGTTTGCACTACTTCTCATACTTGCACTAATGTTTGTATTACATCACTGCCTATAATCATAATACTGTTTACATTCTCTGTTTACATTTATTAATACTGTTTACTTTTTTTACTACTGCTTACATGTAATTACTACTGTTTACATTTACACTACTCTAATATCTACACCACTGCTGATACATATACAGTGTGCTCTGAACGGTCTTACTTAGGGATGCCCAATGTGCCTTACTGCATATGCCACTTTTTGCCTCTATAACAACATCAACTACTACCTCATACATATACTGTGTACATTAACTCATACGCTGCTTTGCCACTTTGCAAATGTCAATGCTAGAAACCTTTAGTTTATTTTAGTTATACTTTTTATACTCTTTTTTTATACTAGTATGCAAAAACTCAGGACAGTATTATGTTCATTAAATGTTTAATGTTTTAGTTTTAGAGTTGGTGTAAATTTTCATACTCTTATACCACTATGCAAAAACTCAGGACAGTGTTAGTTTTACTATTTTATGCTTATGTCTATTATTATATGTTTCAGTGTTTCAATGTTTAGATGTTTACTGTTGCACCGAGGGACTGAGAGAAACGCAATTTCGGTCCTGTGTATGTCCTGTACAGTACATATTGCAGATCTGACAATAAAGTTGACTTTGACTTTGACTTTGAAGATGGAGACTCCCCATACACTTTTCCATTAAACGCTGGAATGTTGATGGTGCATTAGTTACACCTTGGGGCATCCTGTTAAATTCCCAGAACCCAAGCGGGGTGACAAATGCAGTTTTAGCCTCATCTTCTTCGTGCATTTCTATTTGATAGTATCCTGACTTAAGGTCAAGCACAGAAAACCACTTGGATCCAGTAAGTGCAGAAAAGCTTTCTTCCAGATTGGGCAATGCGTAAGCGTCTTTTATTGTTTGTAGATTAAGTTTTCGATAATCAATGCAGAGCCTTATATCTCCATTCTTCTTCTTGACAACCACAATTGGAGATGAAAATGGGGACTCTGATTCCCTAATAACCCCAGCATGTAGAAGTTCCTGCAGATGCTTCCGGACAGCTTCTATATCTTGTGGGTGTATTGGTCTCGCTCGATGTTTAAAGGGTGTGTTATCATGGAGATTGATGTGATGTTTTACACGGTTTGTATAACCAAAATCCAAATCATGGTGTGAAAATACTTCTGGTATGACATTCAGTTTTGCATTAATCCGTTCCTTCCACTCAGGAGGTAAAGGTGACTCTCCAAAATTGAATTTCAGGGGAGCAGCTGGTCTTTCCTGAGATTGATGAGGACTGGTCACATGGTGGTCCGATAGTATGCATTCGTAGGCATCAAGTTCTGCAATGACTGACAAAGGTGGAATAAATATATCCTGCTCAGACTCATTGGTTATAACAACTGGAATCTTTTGAGGGGAATGAGCAGGTAAGGCAACCAAACAGCCACTTACACACAAACCACCCGGCAGGCCTGAATCCGGGTGTTGAATGATAGCGTACTGACTAGCTGGAACGGCAATCTTTGCTGAACCCTCAACCACAACTGTACTACCTGCAGGAATGGGCACAGGAGTTTTACTACAGAGATTGACAAGTCCAATGTTAACATTAGGACTTTGCTGATGTGTTAACTGAAGGGTCTGTAGCACAGCTCTGTAACCATAAGTACTAGGCTGAAAGGTGGGGTAATCACTACTACGAAACTGATCATAGAGGACTTCAAGTGTGTTCATACCAATTAAAACAGAAGTTGGAAATCCGGATCTAACATCTGGAACGACAAGTGCAAGTGTCTGAACTGTAAATTCACTTCCCAGAAATTCTGGTGGAAAGGTGAAGATTGTCTCAACATATCCTAGGTATGTTGGAGTCCTGCCTCCCCCTCCAGCACCTCAAGCAGCAGCAACCTCAAGCACCTCAAGCAGCAGCTAATCAGCTGATTAGCTACACCTGCACCTGCCTCCTAGACCTTCACCTCCTGCTCTATTTAAACCACAACCAGACGTTCAGCCGACGCTCGAACATTGATTACCTTGGGTAATATTGTCACAGCCTCTGACTCCTAGTTTTGACTCGTCTGCACTAACCTGTTTTGCCTTTTCCCATTTGTTCAGCTCCTGTTTAGTCTTACCTGTTCACTCGTCTCTAAGGCTACGTCTGGTTGCCAACCCTGCACACCAAACCCATAACTAAGGACTTCATTCTGGACATCTTCACCACTCTTCAACTTCATCTGTACTCACCCACTGGACCCACAGTCTCTCCGGACCTCGTCCTCCGTAACCCACTTCTCCGACGCCACCTGCAAACAAATTCTACAGTAAGGACAAATACTTATATCAGCACAATTGTCATAAAGAATCATTGGACCTCAGGATATTCACCGCCTCCCCTCTTCTCTCCACAGCCCATTCCAGTTCCTGCACTGTAAATAAAAAGATCACTTTTGTACCCGCTTGTCCTCGTGTTCTTTGGTCTGCCATTTGGGGTCATATGCAGCAAACATCATGTTAGAATGTTCGAGCCTCCAAGACCCTCAAGGCCAGACCAAAGACAGTCAGAGGGACCAAGCAATATTAGCTCTACAGGCCCGGAGTGAACGTAACGAGCAAACTCTAACCAAACTTCTCACCCAACAGAGTGAACTTGGTAGCATGATACATGCTGTTGGACAACAAGTCGCCGCCATGACTACCAAAGGCCCTGAACCACTCCGTCCACCCGAACCTACTCCAGTTTCAGTACCAGCATCAACATACAGACATGAACCTGATGTCAGACCTACCGAACTCTTTGGTGGAGATTCCAAGCTGGTGGGTGGTTTCCTCCTCCAATGCGAGCTCGCGTTCAACCAAGCACCCATCAGGTACGCCACCGACTCATCCCGTATCTCCTATATTATCAATGCCCTGAAAGGCAACACTCTGCAGTGGGCCACCGCTCATCTCCGTTCACGTTCCTTGTCCTCCATGTCTTTCACGAACTTTATAAGAGACTTTAAACTAGCTTTCGATCACCCTTTGTTGCAAGAGGAAGCGCAACAAAGATTATTCACAATCAGACAGGGTTCAAGATCTGTCGCCGAGTTCTCCATCCGTTTCCGGGTGATCGCGGAAGAGTCAGGATGGGGTGAAATCGCACTGAAAAGCGCTTTCCGAAACGCGCTTAATGACAACATTAAGGACCAAATCGCCACACAAGAGCCTCCCCAGGATTTAGAAGACCTGATCTGTCTCGCAATTAGAATCGACACTCGAAATAGAGAACGTAAATTGGAAAGGGACTACAAATCTTGGGACCGCCCCTCAACCGGAAGTAGTTCCGCGACACCAGTCTTCCCCGAACCAGAGCCAATGCAGGTGGGTCGGGCAAAACTGTCCCCTGAGGAAAGACAACACAGATTAACTGCAAATGAGTGTTTGTATTGTGGAAAGCGTGGTCACTTCGTGAAAAACTGTCATCTCCGTTTAAAAGGCCAGAACCACCAATAAATCAGGAGATATTGGTGGGTAATTTAACTTCAACTCCTGAGAAATTTTTTTGTCTCCCTGCTACTGTTTATTTTGATAATGATACTTTTACCACTCAGGCTTTAATTGACTCCGGTGCAGAACAGAATTTGATTTCCTTGGATATTGTGAAGCTTCTTAACCTACCCATGCTTCCTTTAAACAGCTCTGTCAGTGTCAGAGGTCTCACTGGACAGACCATCACCTCCATCTCCCACTGGACTCAAAACATCCACCTGGTGTTGTCAGGTAACCATCATGAGAAATGTGATTTTTTCATTTTTGATTCCCCTAAGTCCCAATTGATTTTAGGTTACCCATGGCTGTTAAAACACAATCCCCAGATTAACTGGAAAAATAACATGATTGAACATTGGGGTGAGGCTTGTTTAGTCGATTGTTTACGTTCTGCCATCTCTTCTGGTTCTGTCTCACCCCCCAGTAAGGAAGAGATTGACCTTTCCAAAGTGCCCTCCGTATATCATGCGCTTGCCCCAGTTTTTAGTAAACAGAAAGCCATCTCCCTACCACCTCACAGACCCTATGATTGCCCCATAGATCTCCTTCCTGGTGCCCCGCTGCCGTCTAGCAGACTGTACAACCTGTCAGGCCCAGAGAGGGAGACAATGAGGCAATACATAGAGGAATCTTTAAAGTCAGGTATTATCCGCCCGTCTACTTCTCCCCTCGGTGCAGGGTTTTTCTTTGTTTCAAAGAAAGATAAGACTTTGAGACCCTGCATCGACTTCAGGGGACTTAATAACATCACTATCAAAAATAAGTATCCCCTTCCTCTGATTGACTCTGTGTTTGA
>JBBPBX010049585.1:11312-25293 GCA_038048925.1 Garcialebias charrua
TGTGTGTGTGTGTGTGTGTGTGTTTGTGTGTGTGTGTGTCATGGGACAAACAAGCATTTTTTTTGTTCTTCAAAGCACTGTTTTATTTTTCTTCGACTTTTTCTCTGTCTTTCCTTCACAATGAACGTGACTGACAATAAAACAATTGTTTCGACAACAACCGTATTCCTTTTTTGTCAGCCGGAAACATTTCCGGCCAGAAGTGATCATGACCGGATTGTGAAAAGTTAAAGGTTTGAGTGTTTGTCCAGATATGGGAGAAGTCCCCTAAAATCGTGGAAGAAGAATCTGTCAGAAGAATATATGTTTAAATGTTATCAAGAGCTGATAGCATAACTCTACAGTAGAGACATTTTTCTTCAAAAGGACTGCTAACCCCGCCGTACTTGACGTGGTGCACCGCTCTTTCAGCCGGAGGATAAAACTGTTGTATCCAGTGGTGTGAGCGGCGCTGTCGCTTTAAGAGCTCATCTGACGGAACCCAAGGAACCTGAAGGAGGAAGCAGGAAGTTCCACTCGCCTCAGCAAGTAAACAAAGAGTCCAGAGAGACGCTACAGACAGAAACAAAGTTTCACGCGTTTTATTCTGGCAATGGCTGGTATTAAAGGTAACTAATTTTGACATTAAAGGAGTGGAAGTTAGATGTGACGTTTGTTAGCCTTCTTTAAATTAAATGGAAACATTTACTAAATCATCTTCTGGCACGCAACTCGAACAAACAAAACATACTTTCACGATGATTTTATTAACTGTTTAGTGGTTTTGATCTCATCTTTGTATCGGGTTGGCGTACATTTACTTTAGTTTTGAGTTTCACAGTAACAGTTCTGCCTTTACATGTGAGTAACTGTTTGTTTTTTAGCTCTGGTTGGTTTGTCATTTAGTGGAGCTATTGGACTGACTTTTCTCCTGCTGGGCTGTGCGCTGGAAAACTATGGGTAAGTGTAGATTTATGTTCTTATATTTGTGTATTAATATAAAAAAATATGTTTAGCTCATTATTTTTGGGGTGTAACTGGGACCTTGAGTACACAATTTGGTTCCACCTCATGTACCATTTGATTTGATGCGAATGAAAGTCACCTTGAACCTTGAATTATGATAACGAAAGAGCTGCTTTAATTCTCAGCTTTGGTCTGTGCAAACTTTTTAGTTGGTTGTTTATTAAAGAGGTATTAATAGCAGAAGTTATTCAACTTACAGGACCTCTAGTCTGCAGGTTCTGTTTCTAGTGGCATTGTAGATTTCTTATGTACATGAAAACAAACATGAATGTTAACAGGTATATAGACATTTGAACTGGTCTTCAAGTTGACAAGGATATTATTTTATTATGAGAACTGGTAATCCTCTGCCAAGTGCAACATTGCAAAACAGTTTTTTTTTTTTTTACAGTATTTTCATTTTTGTTTGTTGATATTTCTATCTGTTATCTTGAGCATGGCTAGATTTTATATATAGAAATGACCTAACCCCTTCTCACTCTATTTGTATATTTTTTTCATAGAGTATACTGGCCGCTGTTTGTTCTGATTTTCTACGTTTTGAGCCCCATCCCAACCTTCATATCCAGACGCCTCAGTGATGACGATTCCTCGAGCAACGCGTGCAGAGAGCTGGCCTACTTCTTAACCACTGGCATTGTGGTGTCATCTTTTGGGCTTCCTATCATCTTAGCTCGAACTGACACTGTAAGTTCTCTTTACCTTGCAGTATTTTAATATGGCTCAAATATAATATTGTGATGTTTCAGAGCATTCTGGCGATAACTATACATTTTGTGATATAACCAAAAAAAAAAAGAACAACCCAGAAATCACAAGTTATTTGTTTGACAAAATTAAAGATCCACTGACATCATCTTTGAACTTTGCATAAAATGATACAAGATATATACCATACCCATACCATACCATTTTATTTATAAAGCACTTTAAACAGGAACAAGTCCACACCAAAGTGCTGGACAAACAAACACGCAACAGGCAACACAGACAATGAAGTACAACACGAAAAACATAAAAACATTGCAGATCATAAATCAAACGATCCAATACAAATCAGCTGGCATTGAAAGCGATGGAGTAGTAGTGAGTTTTTAACCGGGATTTGAAAACCGAGAGGGAGGGGGCCTGTTTGATGAGCAGCGGTAACTCGTTCCAGAGTCTTGGGCCTGCTACAGAGAACGCCCTGTCACCCCTGCGCTTAAGGCGAGTTCCTGGAACTGTAGAAGTATCTGGTCCGCTGACCTCAGAGAACGTGGTGGGACATTACGCGCGGACTGACATACGCCGGAGTTTACTGGGGGCTTAACTCGCATGAAGACTTGGCAGTTATTTTTACACCGGATGTCCTTCCTGACACAACCACGGACCACCGAGCTACCACAGCCCTCTGTGTGGAGCAGAGAGCTGCTATCTAGAGCGCCCGGGGGAGCAGATAATGAAGTTAAGGGCCTTGCTCAAGGGCCCAGAGTGGGGCAGATGAGGGTGGAGACAGGTGTTGATGCCTTCCCACTTTTCCCACCCACATTTTTTATGTTGTTGGTCCGGGGAGTTGAACCGGCAACCTTCCGATCACAGGCCCACTTTCTCCAACCTCTGCGGCACCGCTCCCCCCACTGTTCCACTAATGCTGACAAAACTTAGGAGGTGTGACAGTCTCAAACGGCAAGACATAAAAGTGAAGAAAATGTAAAAGTAAATGAAATGCTTTTTAAAAGACAAAATTAAAACTGAGCTAAAAATTAAAACAGTGCCACAAAATATGTCAAGAAAATCAAAGATTACGTACATCGGCTAATGTTAATCAAAATGTTGAGCTGCTGTAATGAATTACGAGGGGGACCCAGAAATTCAAACCACCCACTGGAGTGAACGAAAATATTCTTGAAAACTTGTCAGGAGGTGAACTCCTGCGGGAGAAAGCCCGCTGAAACTGCAGAGCTTGATGATGGGTGGAGATGCAGAAGCTGCGCTGACGTCGGAGGACAGGTTTGGAGGGACGAGGGTACAACCAGATCACGTGATACGTGAGTCAGTGTAACTTGGAAGGTCCGACAAACACTCCTATTCAGCTGGTGGAGCTTGGTTCTGGGAGTCTGAGGTCTGAGATCGTGGTCAGAATACAGGCATGGGTTTTTCACAGAGAAGCAGAAAAGGTAACGCTTATCAGAGGAGTTTAGTGAAAATCTGTGGTCAGAAAGCAGAGTAGCTAAACCACTCATTATAAACAAAGATCTGCAGGAACCATCTCTGGACACAACATGTCCAACCTTGGAGCAGATGGGCTGCAGTACCAGAAGGCCACACCCGGTGCTGCTCCTCTTTGCTAACAACAAAAAGCTGATGACCACTTGTCCTGAGCCTGGTTCTGCTAAAGGTTTCTTCCTCATGAGGGAGTTTTTCCTTTCCACTGTCGTCTTCATATTTACTCAAGATGGGAGTTCTGTGATGGAGTTAAATTCAAAGCAGTCTGCTCCTCAGATAAATAATGTTAAATTGTTATTTTTATATATGAATGTTTCTGTTCAGTGCTCTGAGATGACTTCTGTTGTGACTTGGCTCTATATAAATAAACTGCATTGAATTGATGCATACAGACTCACTGAAATTGGACAATGAGAGATTGGAAAAACATAAACGGGTCAGATGAGACTGAATTCACTGGACTCCAATAGTCTTCACAACCACCAGATTTCAGTACAGTCCACCTTGGTGATGAGGTGTGAGGGGAGACTCGCATCCTGGATGTTCAGCTGTCAAACCTGCAGCAGCCGTGCGATGCCAACATGTCATTATGGACCAGAATCTCTGGCGATCATTTCTAACCCATTGTTGAATCTAGAACAAGCAGAATTAAGTCAGTGCTGAAGGCAAAGGTGGGTCTGACCTGGTACTAGCAAGGTGTAGCTAATAAAGTGTCCAGTGAACTGAAAAGGTTAGTCTGATTTAATGTTGGTGAGAAAACCATTATTTATTCAATTTGATTCAGTTTGTCTATATAGCACCAAGTTGCAACAGAAGTCATCTCAGGGCACTGAACAGAAACGTTCATATATATATCAGAGGCAATATACCCTAGCTCCAGGGGGGAAAGAAAATATCAAGATTATTTTCTTTTTCATCTGAGTTAATATTCTTTAACATGTGGTTGTTGTGATATTTTCTTCGCAAAACACAACTACCGGTAATAAAAATAAAAAAAAATCTGATTACCGGTATACAGTATTGAGTAAAAAAAAAAAGCAGATCCACCAGCTGAAGCCCACAAAGATGAGTGATGCTCTCAACACTGACCCAGTAAGGAGCAGAAACTGGTGACATGATGCCTCTGGTTATGCCATTTTTATATATGTATTATATACATATATAAAAAGACAGTCAGTAAAAGTTCTCTATCTAAAGACGCCAGCAGATTGTGTTGAATCCATCCATCCATCCATTTTCTTCCGCTTATCCGGGGTCGGGTCGCGGGGGTAGCAGCCTAAGTAGGGAGGCCCAGACTTCCCTCTCCCCAGCCACTTGGAGCAGCTCCTCCGGGGGAATCCCAAGGCGTTCCCAGGCCAGCCGAGAAACATAGTCCCTCCAGCGCGTCCTGGGTCTTCCTCTGGGTCTCCTCCCGGTGGGACATGCCCGGAACACCTCACCAGGGAGGCGTCCAGGAGGCATCCTAACCAGATGCCCGAGCCACCTCAACTGGCTCCTCTCGATGTGGAGAAGCAGCGGCTCTACTCCGAGTCCCTCCCGGATGACTGAGCTTCTCACCCTATCTCTAAGGGAGAGTCCAGACACCCTGCGGAGAAAACTCATTTCAGCCGCTTGTATCCGAGATCTCGTTCTTTCGGTCACAACCCAGAGCTCATGACCATTGTGTTGAATCTTCACTTCTAAATATAAAATGTCTTTTGTCTACAGATCAAGTGGGGTGCCTGTGGCCTGGTGATGTCAGGAAATGTTGTCATCTTCATCACCATCCTTGGCTTTTTCATTGTCTTCGGAGGTGGGGACGACTTCAGCTGGGAGCAGTGGTAGAAGGCTTCTGGAAAATGCACAGACAGATGGGTGAATAGTTGAACCAGCGATGCACACAGAGGGTTGTGTTTGTCCTATTTACATGCAGGGGGTAACATTCATGTATAGAGAGCAGAGTTATTAATTAAACCTGCACATTATCAAGCAGATTTTTTCAGAGGATTAGGTTCAGCTGGTAATGTATACCATACAGATGTGCCTTAATATGCACCAGGGGACACTGATGCCTCACTATTCATCGTGCTGTGTATTTGAGCTTGCTTCAGTTTAACCTCTAAACGCTGTCTGTTTTGCTGCCATCCAAAAAAAGCAACTATTGTAATTTACACACAGCAGAGTTTACTGCATTGTTTCTTTTTTTTATTTTATTTTATTTTTTTCAAGAGGAGCGGCTGTACTTATTAAAATACTTTGTGCTTTTTGAAGCCTAAAGACTAGAAAATAGTCATTTATACCACACTTTCTGACAGGTAGAGAAGTGATTCAAGTAAAGAGTGTGTTATTTCTTTAGTTTTCACTTTGGCTTCAGACTTTTAATTCCTTACTTTTTGACTTTGTGCAATTGTTTACATTCTCACCAAAGATTATAGACTGCAAAAAAACAAAAGAATATTATTCATCACTGAACTTTTGTGCAGAAACAAGTAACACGATCTTTAATAACCAGCCAGATTTGTAAGAACAGTCTTCAAAAAATAGCCACGTTTATTTTAGATTAATATTTATATCAAAGAAACAGATAATGACTAAAGATCAAAGTTAATATATCAAATGTTATTTTCTTCATGCTTTATGCACTTCTACAATGAAGGGCCTCTTTTTCAAGCTTGCTTGTAATTGTCTGTTTTTTGCAGTGTATATTTCATTACTAGAAAAATCAACAGTTTTGTGTTTATTATTCATTCAACCTTTATTATTATAGCCTCATATTCTGTTTGTTTTTGTTTTTTGTTTGTTTTTGTTGATAACTAATAATAATGAGATCCTGTTTTCTGCTCTTTCCATTGAGACTTCATGTAAAACTTTAGTTAATGCCTTATATTTAGTTTGATTTATTTCATATTTGGTTAATTTCTACATTAAAGGGTGAAATATAGTTTCTGTACCTGACATTTTAAATACAGTCTCTTCATAGAAATCTTTTTCTGTCTTAACTCTCAAACACTAATGGCAACGCAGAAATTATTTTGTAAGGTCCTGACGTTACGTTGGTTAACATTTAATAAAATGTTCTCATCTGTAGAAAATGCACAAACAGTTCTTTGTTGTTGTTATTCTTGTTCCTATGCAATCTTAAAAAGTGTTCAATCTGAGTTTATAAATAAAAACGTCTCCAGACTTTCAGGGGTCCCATTGACTCTGGACATCAGGGAAAACCTAGAAAATGACTTGCACATTTTCCAGACAGGAAAAACTAATAACGTAAAAAAAAATTGGGTTAACTCTGGTAATTTGAACTCTGATCTGGTGATTAAAAGAGGATCTAACCAACATTAAAACATGTACATTTATTAATGCTAGTATAGAATGAGTCCATGTCCTGCTTCTAGAGTGTACATAGACACATGTATCCTTACCAGAGCCGGGCCATGTGAGCAAACGCTAAGGATGCCAACAGGTAATATTTTATGATATGAAAAAAATATATATATGTATAGCCTCATAGTAACGCATATTAAATACTACTACTGTACTGTTAACAATTATACTTTGCTTTACATCACTCTTCCACTATTTAGACTACGTGCTCATGTGTGCATCACTTTCTGGGCGTGTACACAGGAATATAAGAGAACTTCTTAACTTTGTTATTATGATGTAACTATAATTTATTTAGTAACAGGACTAATTACATTAAAGCGTATTTTAGTGAAGACCTACACGTGTGTTGTACTGAATGTACATTGTACTATAAAGATTTTACATTTTATCTGGGTATGGTTGATATAGAAAGCAGAATTGTCACTGGTTATGAAGACAACTTGTTCTCTGGTACCTAGCTGGTAGATTTCTCAGGGTGGCCTGCTCTGTTACTACATAGCACTTTGAGATTTTCATTAATGAAAAGTGCGTTATAAATTGAATTCATTATTATTATTACATAAACTACGTAGCACTTTGAGATTTTCATTAATGAAAAGTCCGTTATAAATTGAATTCATTATTATTATTACATAAAGTGCAGACGGAATATTGTGTGTAAAAGTACAATAAGTGAAGACACTCGTGGTGCCCGTTGTGTAAAAAGAAAGCAAAACGAAGATGATGCAAGTCTAAAGTATGATCTTGGATAAATATCAGCTTAAAGTTTATGTTTATTAAATTTGTTCATTTTTTTTACAAAAGAAACAATACAAGACAATCCCATAAATGATAATGTACAAAATATAAAAAAATGAAAGGTAGCAGAAAGAAGAATAAATCTTATTATATCTGCCCCTTTTTTCCAACAATCAGATTAAACAATAATAATCTTCAACCAACAGTACAAAATGACTAACTCTTTCTAATTTTCTAACTAATACAATACACATTACGCTATTTTATATATATTTTTTTAACACATTCGTTTTGATCATTTTCTTAAATGTAAACATTGACTTGGCATTTTTAACTACATTCTCCAAGCCATACCAAAGCTGTCAGAGTTTCACCTTCATAATACACACATTTTATGTTGTTTTATTAATACTAAGAACTGAGTCAAATGCACTTCAAATGTCTGGAGAAATACAAAGATCTGCGTAGATTATTACACCCTGATGCATGCTCAATAATCCAGGTAGCAAAATCTAAAAAAAGCTAAATCTAGTCAGAAGACCAGATTTAGCACCTTTTTTAGTAGATTATTAAAACGTTTTCTGGAGAGGCATGCTCCCTGAAAAAGTTTTCTGCACCACGTTGCACATAAGATAATATATCATGAATATAATCATCTGAATGCATACATGTGGATGCATTGATTGTTCATCGTGTGTGTGTCCAGTGTGTACAATAATGGTTTTCAGTTTCCCAGCATCACCTGTGTCACCAGTGGACCAATAACCATAGCAACTTGCTTCTCCAGCCATGAAGTTGGTGTGGGGCTGGCACGTGTCCACGGTAAACTCCTTCTTGATACATCTGAAGTTTTGCATGAAAAGGGTTTTTGTGCATATACACCCTTTGTACTTGAGGCCCCCAGGTGCTCACTAATCCATATAGGTGTCCCTCTGCCTTCAGCAAATGTTGGCAGGTATGATGTAAGCTTTTGACATTTTGTTTTAAACTCATTATTTTGTAGTTACCTGTTTCAGTTGGACAGCAGTATCAGAGACAAAGCTGTGTACAGTAGTTTATTGTGTGAGTGTATGTAAACTGGCAGTGAGATGTAGAAAATGATGCAGGGGCGCCACCAAAAAACATCTAGGGCACCAAATTGTCTAGCACTGGTCAGTATGCTGGTGGTATTTTAGTTCCTTATGCTTTACAGTATAATTAATGATTAGGAATGATTGCCATAGACTACTTGTTACTATGGGGAGCAGAGCAGCTGAATGCTCTGCTCCCCAGCTCTGGAACTCACTCCCACACAGACCCACTGCCACATTTCAAAGTCCAATTCAAAACTACATGTAATCTGTTTAAAGTAGCCTGCACACGCTGATTGAAACGGCATCGTCTTATTTTAATTCTATTTTGTTTTTACTGTGTATAATGTGTCTGTTTTTATTCATTCATTCAACCTTTATTCATACAGGCTAGATACAGGCTAGCCTTGTTGAGCCACGGGGACTCATTTACAAGAGGGACCTCTCTCACTCACACCCAGGGTCAATTTAGAGTTACCAATCAGCCTAACATGCATGTTTTTGGACTGTGGGAGGAAACCGGAGCACGTGGAGAAAACCCACGCATGCACGGAGAGAACATGCAAACTCCACCCAGAAAGGCCCCCGGACCGGGATTTGAACCGGGGACCTGCTCGCTGAGAGGCAGCAGTTCTACCAGTTGTGCCACCGTGCTGCCAATGATTGACAATGTAAAGTCAATGGACCTTGAGTGCCAAGAAAGGCACCTACAAATAAAATGCATTATTATTATTATCATTATTATTATCTCTGAATGTGACTCTGCCACCTAACAAGCTACGTTCTGAGTGTTTGGTGTGATTGAAATATAGCCAGGAATATCAGGATTATTCGGGGGCAAATCAGGGAATTTTGTTTTTGTGAAATGCTGAGAACTCTGACTTTATTACCCATTATTACATTATCTAAAATATATAAAATACATTTTCTGAATGTCGCAAGCTGTTTTTTTCTTCTTCTTTTTTTTTTCTTTACTCATTCAATTCAGTTTATTTATATAGCACCAAGTCACAACCAAAGTCATCTCAGGGCACTGAACAGAAACATTCATATATAAAAAAAACATTATTTATTATTATTTATCTGAGGAGCAGACTGCTTTGAGTTTAACTCTCATCACAGAACTTTCATCAACTTTCAGCAAACAAAAGGGATGTTCTTTTTCAAGTAGGAAGTCGGTCCCAGCAGATCTTCCTCTGATTTTATCCTCAAATGGTGTCCCAATTGAGTTTGTTGATTCCTATAAATATCTGGGTATCCTGGTCGATTCACAGCTCTCTTTTAAACTCCACGTGGAAAACCTAGTGAAGAAACTGAAAGTTAAACTGGGTTTCTTTTTCAGAAATAAATCATGTCTAACACTGAATGTTAGGAAACGCCTTGTATCTGTGACTTTCCTTCCCTCCATTGATTACGGTGACATTCTCTACATGAATGCTCCTACAAGCACCCTGCGGATGTTGGATGTTGTCTATCATGGTGCACTAAGATTCATAACTGGCTGTGATTATCGTACCCACCACTGCACCCTGTATTCACTGGTTAACTGGACATCATTAACCTCACGCAGACTCTTCCACTGGTACATTTTCATCTTTAAATCACTTCTTGGTCTGCTGCCCTCATACATCTCCTCCTACATGTCTTTGCGTGAGTGCAGCTACAGTGTGCGCTCTCAGGACATGATTACCTGCAGTGTTCCGTCAGTGAGGACTGAACTTGGAAAAAGGGCCTTCTCCTACTCTGCTCCTGCTTCATGGAATATCTTACAAAAAGATCTGAAGCTCTCGGCCCTGACCTCCCTAAATGGTTTTAAGAATCTTTTGGAATCCTGGCAAAAACCATTGCAGATATGTTCTTGTTTTTGATTTTGTACATCTACCTTGTGGTGTTTTGCTAGTTTTGATACTTTGCATTTCACTTTCTATTTCTCTCCATATGTTTTTTTTTTTCTTCTTTTTTTCTGTTTGTTGTTTAAGGAAATTCTATCATTGCTGTTCATCATTCTTTAGTTTGTAGCAGGTCGCTTTTGTAAACGAGCCCTCGAGGCTCAATGAGATTTACCTGACTAAATAAAGGTTGAATGAATGAATGAAAAAACGTGAAGGTGACAGTGGAAAGCAAAAACTCCCTCATGAGGAAGAAAACTTTTATAGCAGAACCAGGCTCAAGTGGCCATCTTCTTTGACCGGCTGGTCTTTTTTTCTCTCTCTCTCTCTCACATTGCCTTCATATCATAATGTCACCATGGTGTTGACTTATACAGCTCTGAGTTGTTGATCAGATGAAATAATTAGCTGATCATCAGTGTGATCAGCTCTAAAGCAGCATTTTTTTTTACAGTTTGCTGCTCTGGATCATACAGGTGTGAGTTAACACAATGTTAAGGTTAAAAGACTTAAGCAATGAGCTTAGAAATACAACTGTTGCTCCCCATCAATCTGGGTAGTTTCCTTGGATGTTTTTATTCTACAAAGGTCAAATATTTTTCACTATTTTTCACACAGAGTTAAGACGCCTGCCAACCTGTTATAGAGCTGATTACACTGATGACTGCTAATTAATGTAATTACTACATCTGATCAGCATCTCTCTTGTAAATGAGTCCTCGAGGCTCAAAGGGATTAACCTGTCTAAATAAAGGTTGAATCTCAGACCTCTGAAGTCTTCTGCAGGCCAAAGGGTTCTAGAGTGGGAGGTCACTGGCCTGACAGCTGAAGCTTGGACCAAACTGGATAATGATGCAACAGGACAATTGATCCCAAACACAGCAGCTAATAAAACACATTAACTAATTGAGGTGCTGCAACGGTCCACTCAAAGTCCAGAACCTCAGACTTATTAATGTGGACCCTTCAGAGAACTGAGCAGAAACCAATGCCTGCAGACCTGAATGAACTGAAGCAATGTTGGAAAGAAGAGTGGGTCAAACTCCTCAACAACAATCTGATAGACTGATTCCTACAGAAATTATCCTGAGGTTCTCTAAGCTCAACATCGTTTTGTTCCTATGACTCTACTTTTTGTAATGTCATCAACTAAAATGTAACATCTTGAATTGTTTAGCAGACTTGCACATACAGAATCATTTAAGAAGTGCTATGTGTGACATTATTGTTTCTATACAGTGATGAAATTACAGTAGTTCTCTGCATTTACAAAGTGCAAAATCACACATGAGATTCACACAGGTGGAGCAGTGGGCAGCTGTGTATGTAGCTCTTTTTGGTGCCGCCTCTGGCACTTCCTGCAGAAATAATTGATATTTCTGCAGGAATAATCATGTAAAGTGAAACTGATGATGTAAAGGTAGTATCTTACTGAGCTGTGCCTGTTGGAGACTGACTACCGTACACAAAACAGCAGGACGACTGCAAGAAACTCTGCACGTTTTTAACTGCAGACTTAAAGGTTCAGTCTGCAGTTTCTGTAGAACAGCAGCACTTAGAAAAAATTTCAACAAGCAAAGCATTCTGATCCCTCCCCCTCAGAGCCATATATGGCTCTGCCCCCTTGTGGTCTGTTGAAATTTGAATTCAAGCTCTGTTTTTATTGGCTGATTCAAATTCAAGCTCGGTTTTTATTGGCTGGTTACAAACTTTGTTTTTATTGGCTGGAAAATGGCGGGTCACTTTTTCTTTTTAGAAATGCTTATTTACCACCTGGAGAAGCAAGGGGACAATATTTTTTTTTAGTTTTTTCAGAGATTACCTCTCTAACATCAATCTAGTGACAGAGTGAAGAAATATGTTAAAATATATATTGTTTGAAAAGTTACAGACTACATTACAATCTTACATACCCCAGCTTTAAAGGTCCACTGACATCATCTTTGAACTTTGCATAAAATGATACAAGATATATATCTTGTATCATTCAACTATGTTCGTTTTTGCAAACAAAATGATAAATTAATGAAAATTCCTTTCAAAGTGAGTTTAAAATTAAAAACAGCGTTTCTTCACGGGACGTCCGACTACACACGAATGCAACATCTGTGACGTAGGAAGGAGAACGTCTTTAGAACGCCCCTTTTACATATTCATGGCGGACAATAAATAAAACGACGAATTTATCAATCTAAGTGAAGATTTGAGCAATTTGTCTTCAGTTTGGGAAGCAGGAAGTTAGATGAACAAGAAACAGCAGGTTCTAATGCTGCGTTCCAGTTACCTCGTATTGTGGGATTTCCCAGTTCCCAGTGGTAGATTGAAACCGGAACGCCCGCTCTAGTGGTAAACTCCCACTCGTAAAGTGGGAGAGTTTTTTCTGCTCCCAGTTTCCATTCAAAATGGCGGATACTCGCGTCTTCAGTAGACCCCTTTCACGGCTCGTCATCAACCCTGGAAAAATACCGGAAGTAGCCATCTTGGCGACATAGCGGTGTTAGCCTCAAAGCTATTGTAGTGGTGCGTCGCGTCTGGTCACACAAAATCAAAAAATGGTGAATTATTGTCGTGTCCATGGCTGCCACAATCGGTCAGATTGAGAGAAAAGCCTTCTGTTTTACAGATTACCACTCGTGATCACAAATCAAGGTGAAGTAATTCAGCAGTTATCAGAGGAACGTGGACGTCTGTGGCTGCCAGCCTAAACCAGAACTTGGATTGAAAAACACTGAGCAACATCCGAATTTGCTCTGCACACTTTGTGTCAGGTAATATATTTCTTACAGTAGATTATAGTGAATTAGGGCATTACACGAATCATAAGTTTATTGAGCACGAGGACAGACCTTTGAAACACCACCTCCCTTTCTCTGTTTAAGACAGCCCTGAAAACACATCTCTTTAGTCTTATTAACTTTACTAAATGTATTTTATATTATATAATCCTTATGTATTTTATATTTCAATTTGTCACTGATAATGTTTGAACTGAATTGGTTTGTTAAGTGTCCTTGGGTGTCCTGAAAGGCGCTTTTAAATAAAATGATGATTATTATTATTATTACAATCCTTTAACTGTGCTGCATAAAATGTACATGGAACGTTAAATTTTTTTGTTGAGTTATTTGTTTTTTACAAATAGCATAAACAACTCAACAACTGAAAGCTTAACAAAGCTTTCAGTTGTTGAGTTGTTTATGCTGATTATTCAAAATTCATAAGAGCACATGACACTCATGACAAGAGCACTGTCATGAGTGTCATGTCATGACACTCATGACAAGAGCACTGTCATGAGAAACTACACACCTAGCTCTCAAGTTGAAAAGCAAAAAATACGTACAAACACTAAATATGTAAGAAGCACATACAATAACCTAAATTAACTGTTCTTGTGTTGTTTGACAACTGACAATCCGGTGCTATGTTGTAAATCCTGTTTTGAAATTCATATGCATATGAACACACCAATTATTTACAACTTCATTTAAGTAATTTTTATTTTATTATGTTTTTTCTTTTCTTAGGCAGACGTGCTCCATTGTACAGCAAGGATGATCCAGACTGGGTGCCTTCACTGAAGACGTGTGCTGCAGAGAAGTCTGTAGCAGTTGGTGCTGATGGTGGGATGACTGATGGTGGATGACATCTGGCAGCTGAACGCTTCAACCGACGACAAAAAAGAACTAAAAAAAACATGGCAAATAG
>JBBPBX010049586.1:0-14584 GCA_038048925.1 Garcialebias charrua
CACAAGTCAGTACTTTGTTTTGAGAACTGATTCATTGTTTTTAGAAAGGACGGGAGACCGAAAGCAAGCTATGTCTAGCACTTTTCCTTTGAAACAAAAACAGTTCAAACAAATACGAAGGATTGTTCCTTCAACTTTCGACACTTATTCTGCCTAGAGCAGACAGTTCAAAGCATGATCATTCTGAGATGTTCTCTTAACTTTGTCATATTTAAAATATACCAGTTTAGTAAAATCATCATTGAAATGACAAAAATTACTGTTTGATCAATTCTGAATTAACACACATTAAAGAGAAAGTTCAATCTGATTAATTAGTGTCCATTAATCCATAATAATTGTTAACCAATATAGAGTCCACTTGTCCTTGAGAAACTCCTTGAGAGTTTCAAGAAGGTGTACCACTGAGAGTTTCAGAGAGATGTGGAGAGGCCCATATCCCATACGGACATGAGAGTGCTGTATCCCTACACTAACTAAAGACAAAGAGCAGGACTGGTAAACTAATAAATAAAGGTTTAAATAAAAGGAGACTAAACTGGAGGTTAAACCAAGAGTGATCAAAACCAGAAGGGAAACTAATAAAGGTTAAACTAAGAGTAAAGGTTAAACAGAGTAATCAAACATGGAGACTTGAACCAGGAGAAAGGACTGGAGATGTAGAAACTAAATACAAGAATTAAGAACTGATAAACAAGGAGACCAGGGGAATTATCAAACCTAAACATTAAAGGTTCAGTATGCAGTTTCTGTAGAACTGCAGCACTTAGAAATATTTTCAACAGGCAAAGCATTCTGATCCCTCCCCCTCAGAGCCATATGTGGCTCTGCCCCCTTGTGGTCTGTTGAATTTCAAATTCAAGCTCTGTTTTTATTGGCTGATTCAAATTCAAGCTCTGTTTTTATTGGCTGGTTACAAACTCTGTTTTTATTGGCTGGAAAATGGCGGGTCACCTTTTCTTTTTAGAAATGCTTATTTACCACCTGGAGAAGCAAGGGGACAATATTTTTTTTAAATTTTTTTCAGAGATTACCTGGCTAACATCAGTCTGTCAGGAGGTAGTGACAGAGTGAAGAAATATGTTCATAAAAAAAGCTACATACTGAAGCTTTAATAAATACTGGGGTAGGATCTAGGGAGTAAGCTAACCATGAAACTAGGAAGACTGGTACAAGGGAAACTAAATAAAACTAAAAAACAAACTTCAGGAGCTGGCTGACAAAAAGCAAAAGGAGAACAGACAAAGGATGCCCACTAGATGGTGCCATCCTGACAGATGTTAGATCTGACCTCCGTGATATCACTTGTGGAGTTCCTCAGGGTCCTGTGCTTGGACCAAAGTTATTTATTTTATATGTGAATGACTTGGTAAATGTGTCAGGACTACTTAAATGTGTTCTTTTTGCCGATGACACCACATTTTTCTGTTCGGGTAATGACATAAAACAGATTTTGGATATGATGAAAACAGAATTTATAAAAATACAAACTTGGTTTAAATTAAACAAATTATCTTTGAATTTAGATAAAACTAATTACATGATATTCAGTAACAAAAAGAGAATTGTTGATGACGATCCATTTGAAATTGAAGATGTTGTGATCTGTAAAGTGAGTGAAGTGAAGTTTCTGGGTGTTATCATTGATGACAAACTGACATGGAAACATCATGTAAATTCCATTAAAAAAATAGCTAGATCAATTGCAGTACTGTATAAAGTCAGGGATTTTTTAATTGATAAAGCTTTGCATATGTTGTATAACACAATCATTGCTCCACATTTAATCTATTGTATTGAGGTTTGGGGAAAAGCGTGCAAAACTATTACAAAGCCTGTTTTTATTTTACAAAAGAGAGCTGTAAGAGTAATCACCAGAAAACATTTCAGTCACCCATCAAACACTTTGTTTCTTCAGCTAAACTTATTGAAATTCCAGGAATTGGTAGAATATAGTATTTTATCAGTTATGTATAGGGCTCATAATAACACATTACCTTTAAATATCCAAAGAAATTTTATAAAAAGACAAAGTTATTACAATCTCAAAGGGACAGAGATATTCATCAAACCACAATTCAGAACCAGCTTAAAGGGACGGTCTACCTCAATTCAGGGAGTTCGATTGTGGAATGCTCTGGAGAGTGATGTTAAAAATGCAAAATCAATGTATACATTTAAGAAAAAGGTCAAAAAGGACTTGCTCAAAAACTATATATGATGTAACTTAGTGTGTTTGTGTATTACACTTATGTTGTACTTATGATGTAGCTTAGTGCGTTTGTGTATTACAGTTAGAAAAATTAAGTAGAGTTATTCATTTTGTGACGCAGTTTGTGTATTACAGTTAGAAAAAATTAAGTAGAATTATTCATTTTTGTGATGTAGTTTGTGTATTACAGTTAGGAAAATTAAGTAGAATTATTCATTTTGTGAACATCTTGATGTTGTGCCATCTTGTAGTTTGTGTATTACAGTTAGAAAAATTAAGTAGAATTATTCATTTTATGATCTAGTTTGTGTATTACAGTTAGGAAAATTAAGTAGAAAAAAATTAGTGTGATGTAGTTTGTGTATTAGTTAGAAAAATTAAGTAGAATTATTCATTTTGTGATGTAGTTTGTGTATTACAGTTAGAAAAATTAAGTAGAATTATGGGTGATGTAGTTTGTGTATTACAGTTAGAAAAATTAAGTAGAATTATTCATTTTGTGATCTAGTTTGTGTATTACAGTTAGGAAAATTAAGTAGAATTATTCATTTTGTGATGTAGTTTGTGTATTACAGTTAGAAAAATAAGTAGAATTATTCATTCTGTGATGTTGCTTGAAGGTTATCATTGGTTGAACAAACTGTGAAATAAGGGGCAGATATAATAAGATTTCATCTTCTTTCTGCTCCCTTCATTTTATCCTACTTGTATTCTTGTATCTGATGAAACTGTCTTGTATTGTTCTTTTAAAATGAATGAATAAACATCAAATCAAATCAAATTTGATAAGTTATTCATTCATCTTATTTACTATCTAAATTTACGCAAACCACTTTGAAAAATAAACCTATTTGATGTGATAGGTCACAAATTTATTATTCAGCTTCTTTTGTTGGATTTGATTTAAGAATTGTGGACATTTTTAATAAAACTTGAAAGATTTCATTTGTGCAATGGAGATTTATTTAGCCAACTTAAATTTCTCATTACAATGACAGTATTGTACAGGTACTTGTATTTGAAAGCTAGAAATCATGGCAAAACACATATTTAATTTGATTTATGTTCAAGCTGGACTTTTAAGTTTAAAGAAAGGGACAATGTAGTTTGGAATAGTTCACATTTTTGGTTTGGAAAAAATAAACATTTGAGTTTTCTTTCTTATAACACAAGTGTACTTTTGTTTGCAATTGTTCTCTCTGGGAGGTTAAAAACATTGTTCAGTAGATGAATAAATAACTTTGAATCTATTTTGATTGTTCATAATTTGCACAAAATGTATGAATCCATATAATAATAATAATAATAATAAAATTTATGGAATGTTCTAAGAAAGTTCTAGCATAACGTTCACACCTAACGTTCTGAGAACCACGAGAAAACTCCACACCCTAACGTTGATGCAACGTTATGAGGGAACGTTCCCGTAACCTAAAAATAACGTTCTCAGAACGTTCTTCTGTTACTGGGGAACTCGGTGCAGGTGCACCTCCGGCAGCAGCTTGCTGATCGTTATCTGACATGGTTCTGTCTCAGTTGTCCTTCTTTGCCTCTGGGTTCTTGACAAACGTTCTCCTCGTCGCCAAAATGTTGTGTTGTCGTTTAGTTTGCTTTATACTTATTTATTAACACGTGCTCCAAGTTACTCTAGCCAACATGTCCGTCTTTTCTAATCTCTCTCTCTGGTCCATCTGATCTCGCGATAACACATTAACGTTACTACACTACATGCCTTTCAATAAAAATTATCCAACCTTTTCCTAAACACTTTTTCTAGTATTTTAGAAAATTGACAAAGTACCCACTAAACAGTAGACGTCCAGGGGACGTCGAGGTGACGTCAATATAGAGCCCGTTGGTCGAAGACCAATTCTAGACGTCGCCCCGACGTGCAAACTAGGTCTTTTTTTGACGTCTAAATATGACTGCATTTGTACGTCGTATGAACGTCAGTTTTGGAGGTGATCTGGACCATGTTCACAGAGTTAAACTTTTAGGACTATAAAAGTGCAGTTAGACAATTGATTTATTAAGAATGTTGTTTTTTAATAACATTTTAATGCATTTCCTCAATTTTTTTTTCTTTTTTTACAAATTAGACTTGTCCGTCGTTTGAGAGTCCAATTCTAGACGTCGCACCGACGTGCAAACAAGGTCTAATTAGGACGTCTAACCATGACCGCATTTGTACGTCGTATGAACGTCAGTTTTGGACATTATCTGGACCCGGTTCACAGAGTTAAACTTTTAGGACTATAAATTTGCAGTTAGACAATTGATTTATTAAGATTGTTGTTTTTTAATTACATTTTAAAAAAGGGTGTAAACTAAATAAATAAAGGTTGAATGAATTTTAATGCATTTCCTCAATTCTTTTTTTCTTTTTTACAAATGTATATTATTTATTTGAAGAATATAATTATTGTTGTTGTTTGTTGTTGTTTGTTGTTATTCATTCATTCAACCTTTAGGCAGGTTATCTCATTCGATCGACTCATGAAACCTTTTATTTTTTTTTTTTTTTTTTTTTATTAATTTACTACAGATACATTTACAATCATAAGAATGTGAACAAAAAGAACAAAGGACAAGGAACACAGAGGAAAAAAAAACTATGCCAGGGGGTGCCAGATTTCTACAATGAGTGCATAAAAGATAAAATTATACATTAAATATACTCAAGGAGCTACAACATTCAAACGTGTTTATAGCTTTCTTGTTGTTACTCTTAGAAATGGTGCATAAATATAATTCTATTTCTTTAATTAAGCCTGGAAAAAAAGGCGAAGATGATGAAAATTTACATTTATGAATATGGTATTTGCCAAATATTATAATTAAATTAATTGCCAGTTTTTTTTAAACATTAATATTCTTTTCGTGAAAGCCAAAAATAATGTGTTCATATCTTAACGAAAATTTTGAATCAATATTACTGATGATAAAATTATTACAATGCTTCCAAAATGTCTTAATGATACAACAATTCCAGAATAAATGACTGATTGTTTCGGGGTGCTCTTTGCAAAATTTACAGTTGGGGTCAATTGTTTTGATATATTTCTTCATGAATTGATTAGTAGGATATATTCTGTGTAACAGTTTAAAGGAGACATCTTTCATTTTGTTGTTTATCATCAGTTTCTGATGAATGTCCACACATTTTTCCATTGTGAGTCAGGGACAAAGTTTCTCCAGTAGAAGACAGATGAGGGGATAGAAATAATATCCTGCTGGAACAGGGCACGGATAATTCTGTTGTTCCTACATGTTGAAGAAAAACAAGCTTTACCAACAGTGGACTCATGAAACCTCATTTATTCCACGATGTCGAGGTCACACATTCATTTCAGTAGGTGGCAGTACTTGTGTTTTTTGCTTTCTTCCATTAAAAAACAAGAAGAAGAACTTCGGAACTCGAGCGTTATGATTGGATTGGCGGAGGTATCACGTGATCATTCCAACCAGTCAACGCCTCTCTTGTTGAACCGCGCTGGCTTGAATCTCAACCGTTGTTGTTTACAGTATATTCTGTCTGCTGCGGTGATCACGGAGCTCAACTGTGTTCTGTTCATTTGTCACGGAACTCCTGCCCTAAACTTGCTGCAATCCATTCAGAAGTTGAAGGTAATTGGTTCTGTTTTATAGCTTTGTTCTCTTGAATTCTGTGGTCACGACGTACATGTAGCTAACAGCTAAGCTACATTGTGCTAAGGTAAGCTAACTTGTGTCTACAACTGCGGCAGACGATGTAAAGGAAAATCGAACAGTACAGTTTAGAAAATAAGTTATTCTATCCAAGTAAGCCGTATGCTACGAGCAGTGGTGGAGAAAATACTCAAACACTGTACTTAAGTACAAATAAACAGACAAAAATATACTCTAGTAAAAGTAGAAGTACCATATTAATATTTTTACTTAAGTAAAAGTAAATAAGTACTTGCTTTTAAAAATACTTAAAGTATTAAAGTAAAAGTAATTGCTGAATGTATTACCTAATGCAATGGCCTACAATACCATTAAGTGTGTGTACTGTATGTAAATTTTCTGCATTACATAAATAGTGTTGAGTCATTTTAATGAACAATGCTGCAGATAATACAGTACTGTACATGTTTTTATTGTGTTTGCTCTGTGACACAGTTCACACTTGTACTTGTGATTCTGTGCATCAGAATTTCTGACATGCAGCAGAGTAAAATGTCATTAAGCAAAATAAGAATAATAAGGATGATTTTACCTTTGAAAGTTTTTATTTAACACAAAATAAAACCAATGTGTCATTTTAATTGCAGTAAACACACAGAAGTAAAAGTTTTCTGTTTAAAAAAAGGAGAATTAGACACATCATGCACTGAACATTTCAACTCCAGTTTGTCATCAACTCTAGTTAAAATGCTGTCTAGTCAACCTTGTAATGGATCAACAATGAACAATATTTTAACTTCCTGACACCATTTTCAAAACTTGGACCAGAGTGTGTCGAGACATTTAGAGACATCTCTTGTCTCCTAACACCCCATGAACTGACACATTTTAATATTGCAGCAAGAATTTCTTGTTTCTTGACAAATTGAAAAAACTGCAACGTGAAAGTAGCTTGTAACTCAACACATTATAAAAATGTAGTGTAGTAGAAAGTACAGATACTTCATGTAAAATGTAGTGAAGTAAAAGTAAAAGTACCCACATTTAATTCTACTTAAGTAAAGTACAGATACATGAAAAATGTACTTAAGTACAGTAACAAAGTACTTGTACTTAGTTACATCCCACCACTGGCTACGAGGTTTTGTTTTGTTTCTTTGTTTTGCTTTGAGACTATCGAGGCCTGCACGCGTCTCCATTAACACGCATGTGCTGAGCGGCCAGCGTTGCTGTACAGCTTTGGGCAGCATTTTTGTGAATTTTAGACTGTTGGAAAACTGTATTCGCTACAGTGCTTACTTCCTCCGCGTGTTACAACGCCATCGCGTTCCTGAATGACTATATGCCGTGTCTTTTTTTTCTTCCTTTTGTGTGTGTACACTGGGCGGGGGTCAGCTGGAAGGTGAAACGTTTCAGCATTAAAAAATAGAAGGGAAAAAACTGTCCAGATGACCTGAATTCAGACCAAAGCTTTTCAGTTGCAAATGAATGAGTAAATATGAAATAAAAAAAAAGCTTTAAAATGTCTCCTTCTATCTAATTTTACTTTGACTAGGCAAAATGAGATAAGTACTGTACTGTAAACTACATTCTGACTAATATCTCTGTGAACATGTCGCTCCAGTTGTGTTTATAAACAACTGTTTTTTTCTTTATCTATCTATCTATCTATCTATCTATCTATCTATCTATATATATATATATATATATATATCTATCTATATATATATATATATATATATATATATATATATATATATATATATATATATATATATATAAATTTGTGGAGCGTTGGTCATTGGACATTTCACAGCTAATGCACCTTTTTGCTTCATCTTAATTATTTTGCATCGCTGAATAATCTTTTGTTTTTGTCCTCAGCAAGTGCAGCGCCTCAACCCAAGGACCTGTCAACGCCCAGTGAGTACCGGTATACATTACACTTTAAACCATTGTTTATTTTATCAGGCCTTGCAAAATAAAATTTATTTTATTATTTTTTTCATGGAAAACCGATGCCACTTCCAGATCAGAAATTGGAAGATGGGCATTCCCATTGCCTCAGGATGGTAAGTATTGAACAGTTAGCAGTGAGACACTTGGAAAAAAATGATCAACCACAGCCACCTTACTGTTGGAGAGATTGTAATCAAGACATGTGTGTGTTTCCCCCCCCCCAGTGTTTCAGCGTATTCAACTTCTTTGACCTCGGCGATCGCCTACACACCGTATACATCCCACCTCTTCAGCTGTGCCAAAAAGGATAGAGACCATGGAGGATTTTGTGAGAGAGGAGCACCTCGTGACTCCAAATTTGCTACCCTGGTAGGTTTTACAAGTCTGGAGGAAAGCCGAGCATAACGCAGTACCGTACAACCAAACACTTGGAAGTGTCAGTGAACTGTATCATGGATTTATTCCAACAGGTTCTGCAGATTTCCAGAATTGGAGGAAAGCACACCAAGGACTTTGTCTACAAATTTCTTGATAGGTATGTATCAACACACGCTCACCCACCCACTAACCATCTGAACTAAATATTTTACTTGCAAGTTCAGTATTTAGTTTTGTAAACTAAATATTTAGCTATCAAATTAAATATTTAATTTAGAACGATGTGAACATGGTTAAAATATGACTGGAAAAAAATGTTTTCTCTAAACTAAAATATTGCTGTTGATTTTTGTAACTTTGCTAATGGCACCCAATAGATATGAAAATGTTTGGCAACTTGAGTGCGTTTTGCAGCAATTTTTTAACTGATGTGCTCAAATTTGGCAGCACGACGTCTCAGTGGTTAGCAGCACTATTGTCTCACATCAAGAAGGTCCTGGGTTCAATCCCCGGTTGGACCTGGAGTGTTTCTGTGTGGAGTTTGCATGTTCTTCTCGTGCTTGCGTGGGTTTTATCCGAGTACTCCGGTTTCCTGCAACAGATCCAAAACATGCATGTTCTGCCTTCAGGTCCAGGCCTCCCTTGAAAAAGAGATCTGTGATCTCTATGGGATTTGCCTGCTTAAATAAAGGTTAATAAATAAAAATGTGTGTTAGTGTGTTAACTAGTGTTCTAAGTGATTGGCAAAAACTCAAAGCCACCTATCAACATTTGCTGGGATGGATGTTTTTATTTATTTATTAATCAGGGAGATCCCAGCAAGACACTGCATTTTCCAGGTTGCCCTTGCATATTGCTAATTACTTTTTGTTTTTGTTTGTTTTTTTGCAAATGCAGATGGAATCATGAATGGAGATTCTGCAGCAACAGGATTTTATAAGGACTCATGCTGCAGAGCATTTAAAACATGCAAAGGAGGACATGGGCTCACACTGGACAATTAACACAACTGGTAGAGCTGCTGCCTCTCAGCGAGCAGGTCCCCGGTTCAAATCCCGGTCCGGGGACCTTTCTGGGTGAAGTTTGCATGTTCTCTCCGTGCATGCGTGGGTTTTCTCCGGGGGCTCCAGTTTCCTCCAACAGTCCAAAAACATGCATGTTAGACTGATGGGGACTCTATGACCTTGGGTGTGAGTGAGACAGGTCTCTCTTGTAAATGAGTCCCCGTGGCTCAACGAGGCTAGCCTGTATAAATAAAGGTTGAATGAAAAAATGTGCCACAAAGAAGTGGAGGTGGGGCTTTCACACTGTACATTTAATGCACCACGAAGAAGTGGACACTGGACATTTAATGCACCACGAAGAAGTGGACACTGGACATTTAATGCACCACAAAGAAGTGGACACTGGACATTTAATGCACCACAAAGAAGTGGACACTGGACATTTAATGCACCACAAAGAGGTGGAGGACATAGGGTCACACAGGACATTTAAAACGTGCCACATAGAAGTGGAGGATACGGGCTCACACAGAACTGAGGAACACTTTTTTGGGGGGGAGATGCAAATAGGTGCTGGGCATAAAATTAGAATATTGTGAAAAAGTTATTTATTTCAGTAATTCCATTCAAAAAGTAAAACTTCTATACAGTATTACTGTATATTCATTCACACAGACTGATATATTTAAAAATAATCTTAATGCTGATGATTATAACTGACAACTAATGAAAACTCCAAATTCATTATTAGTAAATTACATTACTTGAGATCAATTAAAAAATGATTTTTATAGATGTTGGCCAACTGAAAAGTATTAACATGGTAGCATGGTCCTTAGCCCCAACTATTGAAAGATGTACATATTGTACATTTCATGTTCATACATCTCAGTTGGCCAACATTTATAAAAATACTTTACTTTTTATTGAGCTCAAGTAGTCTAATTTTCTGAGATACTGAATTTAGGGTTGTCATTGGTTGTCAGTTTTAATCATCAACATTAAAATAAATAAACATTTGAAATATATCAGTCTGTGTGTAATGAATGTTTCACTTTTTGAATGGAATTCCTGAAATAAAACAACTTATTTAAAATATTATGACCAGCACACTTTGTACAGATTATTTTTGTGGTGAGGGGACTGTAATTTTATACAGCTTTTTTTATTTCTCTTGTTACTGCCTGCTATATCAAAAAGAAAAATGAAGGCATGTTAAAAAAAAAATTGTTAAGTACCGACCAAAAATGAAGGCATGTTAAAAAATTATTATTGTTTATGTTAAGTACGGCCAAAGAATGAAGGCATTAAAAAAAAAAAAATTATGTGAAGTACGGCCAAAGAATGAAGGCATTTAAAAAAAAAAATTATGTGAAGTACAGACCCAAGTGAGCTGTGTACTTTTATAGATTTGTTTGTGTATTTTGTGTTGCCACCAGTTGATAAGTTCCGTAATGTAAAGCTTTTTTTTTAAGTTACCAAAGGTGGAATTCTCAATTTTATGTGTTATGCTGTTCCTTTAAATTGTGTCAAATAAACAGGATAAAGGTAAAATTTATGGAGTGATTTGTAAAACTTAATCCAACTGTTTGTAGGATTTTAAAGCTGCGGATGCGGATGGTCAAATGTATTTCCCTAGATTTGTTTGCCTCAACGCAATTTTAAAGTAGATTCATTATACTTTTTATATGCATAGCATGATTTTGACAAGCAGCATGTAAAGTGACTAAAATAAGTTAAATATAATAGCCTAATTAGAATAAGCTAAATACAGTAAGTTATTGACGTCAGATAGACGTCTAATGTAGACGCCTTTTAGACGTCAGGAATATAGACGTCTAATGTAGACGCCTTTTAGACGTCAGGAATATAGACGTCTGTTGGACGTCGGAAAAAAGACGTCATCTGGCGTAACGTTTTCGACCTTCCAGGGACCTGATTTCGACGTCCAGAAATGACCTGAAAAAGACGTCGTATAGACGTCACCTTGCTCAGTGGGGTTTACTATATGAAATTCTTGTTATATCAATTTTTTCAGATTTGATTACATTTCTCCTTTAAAACCTGTCACGGGTCCATTTTGCGTGCTCAGGTTTGTTTACATTCATCCTGGAAGTAAAACGGAAATAGAATTTCTTCTTCTGTGTTTTTATTTTTAGGAGAGTTTACCACTCTGCACATGTCAGTACTTATCTTCAAAACAAAGCCCGTTGCATGTATATGCTCGTCATGAACGGATTGTGCCCATGTAAACAATACATTTAAATTATTTAATCTGAAAACATTTCAATCCGATCAAAAAATGTTGTGCGTGTAAACAGAGCTACTGACAGACCACAGTCAGTACGAGTGGGCAGGAACACCTCCTCCGTTATCAGTCTGACCACAGGCTCCCCGGACAGGGTTGTGTTCACTTCTCTTCACCCTGATGACCTACAACTGTGTTGCCAGGTCTGAGACCAACCATATCATCAAGTATACGGATGATATCATGGTCGTGGGCCGGATTAGCAACAACAAAGATCAGGCATATCAGGAAGAGGTGGTACACCTTATGAACTGGTGTGGGGAAAATAACCTGGTTCTGAATGTCAACAAAACAAAAGAGCTCATTATTGACTTCAGGAAAACAAAACAACATCACATGCTGCTGCTCATAAACAACACGAAGGTGGAGGTGTTGAAGAGCACCAGGTTCCTTGGGGTGCACATAACCAATCAGCAGTCGATCAAGAAACACTGAGTCCCTAGTGAAGAAAGCCTAGAAGCGTCTGCACTTCCTTCATAGGCTGAAGAGATCACACCTCACACCCCATGTCCTCACCACATTCTACAGAGGAATCAAAAGCATCATGACCAGCTGCATAGGAAGCTTCCTGGTTGCAGACAGAGGTTGCAGAGAAATGTGGAGAAGATCATTAAGACACCCCCTTTCATCCATCCAGGACACTGTTCTCCGATGCTGTCTGACCAAAGCCAATAAAATCAAAAGAGACAACTCACACCCACAATATGGACTGTTTACTCTGTTGACCTGTAGCAGAAGGTACCACAGCCTGAAGACCAGAACCACCAGGTTCTGCAACAATTTCTTCCCACGAGCTATTAGACTGCTGAACTCAGGTCACTAATGAAGTGACCATAGCAAACACACACTCACAAACATTCATAAACACTAAAGTCTATAAAATTCATGTAAATGCTGTACTCCTACACTGCTGTGGAGAAATGAAACAAAATTTTGTTCAATTTTGCATGGTGCACCATATTTTGAATAACAATGAAGTTTATATTAATATTAATTGTTAGTCAGGTTTTATAAAAATTCATTGTAAGTTTAAAACAAATATGTTTGTCATGGTCATTTTAACCGCTAACTGTTTTTAGTAGGAAATAAAAAGTCAATAAATGACAGGATCTTTGCTTTGTCGTATTTTACTTCAGTGAATCTAAATATGTTGATTCAAAGCAGATATTGAATGGAGCCATAAGTTAATAAATGTCTTAATCATATTATTTTATATAGTTTATTTTGCTCTTCATGAAAGTTTAAACATATTGATGGTTAGAATGTTTCAAAACACATTTCAGTCAAAGACCAGAGAGGCACAGCCCTTATGCATTATTTACGTATTGGGAATTAATTATGAATTTTACACATATCTAACAATGTGCTTTCCTGTAATTATTTGATGTCCTTTACTTTTTTTTTTGTCAGTGCACTTTTCTTTTTTATGGAATGTGAGTGTGACTTGATTTTTTTTTATTTAAATTTGACAATTGATGAATTTTAAGTGAAAGAAGCGTCAAATAACTCTTAAAGCACACTTTTAAAAAATCAGCGTACTTGTTTTATTTTTGATGTTTAGGTTTTATCAGGCTAAGTTCGGATTACAAAAAAAAAAAAAGTTTTGTTGAACCTGATTTGGAATGCATCCTTCTTGTACAGATCAAAAGTTTTGTGCACGTGCGTAAACATGCCCACGTGTGCATGTTAGTGCAGATCTATATAAAACATAATAAATGAAAGTGCACTCTTATTTCCCATGATTCAGCTACAATCCCCTTAGATCCCTCCTCATCAGTATGCTGTCTTTACATTAATTTTACTGTAGTTCAGTTAGCTGTGATCGTGAGAGCTATCATGAAAAAATATTTAAACAGTTTTAATAGAAATTTGTAATTTTGAAAAGTGTTTGACTCTACTCATGCTCAGAAACTAATGTAATCTGAAATACAGAGAAACCAGTTGTGTTTGTTTTCCCTCCTATCAATGAAAACCTGAAAATGAGCACACACACACCTGCATACACACATTTTCAGCACAAAATTGCTTCAAAATCAGAAGAAATGTAAATATCTATCATTGGTAGTGTCATCTTAGTAATTTAATAGAAAAAGGTTGAAGTCTATGAATAAAATTTGTGTGCACATTTGATCTAGCACTCAGGGATCACAGATTTCTATTTCTTTCTATTCATTTTTCTTTCTTTCTTTCTTTCGTTCTTTGTTTCATTCTTTGTTTTGTTCTTTCTTTCATTTTTCTTTCATTCTTTCTTTTCCCTACATTTCTTGCTTCTGTCATGTTGTTGCTATTTCTGCAGAGCCTACCAAACTCCCAATCTGGCCTGATGAGTCATCCTACAATTCAACCTTATAGCTCCGTCAAATGTTTACTTCATAAAACCATCACATTTATTTTTCATGAAGTGAATTCAAACCACATTTTCTAAATCGTGGTTCTGCAGCACAGAGGTGGTCAGTAGTTTATTATCTATCTATCTATCTATCTATCTATATATCTATATATTTATATATATATTATATATATATATATATATATATATATATATATATACAGGTAGTCCCCGACTTACGAGCGAGTTCCGTTACAACGAGTTGCTCGTAACATGGAAATCTCGTAATTCGGAACGGCCGCCACGTGTCTCGTAAGTCCGGAATTTCGCTCGTAAGTTGGAACGGTTTTGCTAGCGCGACTACAAACACTCGTTTTTCATCGAAAAACTGCTTACGAGTGCATAAAAATGATCGGAAACGTGTGTCCACATGTTTAGCTAACGAACTGTGGTGAAAAAACACAGAAAAACTCGGTATTTTTTGCGTTTTTTCCAAAAATTCGCCAGCTCGTAAGTCCGGAACCTCGTAGGTCAGAGCGCTCGTAAGTCGGGGACTACCTGTAGTAAAATATATAGTATAATATATAGTAAAATATATAGTAAAATATATAGTACATTATATAGTAAAATATATAGTATAATATATAGTAAAATATATAGTATAATATATAGTATAATATATAGAAAAATATATAGTATAATATATAGTATAATATACATTAAAATATATAATAAAATATGTAGTA
>JBBPBX010049587.1:0-20345 GCA_038048925.1 Garcialebias charrua
AGACTTGAGGTCTACGGTATACAACATTTTGCCAAAAGTCCTACTGAACCATCTAGCAGAGCAGTATAGCTGCCATGGGCGGAAGGGGAAAAGAAGTCTTGCTGCTCACAAGCATGTGCTGGCTGTAATATGTAGTAAGTATTTCCTCTCCTGTTATTCAATCTGATGGACTTATAAGGAAATTATGCTGGTCAATCTCATTCCTGCTTTTGATAAAATTCTTTGCACAAAAAAGGGTTGAAATGTCCAACCTGTTACAGGACCTGCATACATCTGTAATTATTAACAATTAACATTTTCCATGCGTCTGTGTTGCCCACAATTCTGAAAACTAAGTCTGAAGCAGAATTTGTAGTTTCATATAGTTAATATTAAAAAGATGGGTAATATTGGTGGATGTATACATTAGCTCACCTTTACAGAAAATAGACCAAAACGTACTACCGTATTTGTCGGTCTATAACACACAGTTTTTTTTGCTCATTTGAATGCCCTGCGTGTTATACACCGAAGCGTATTATTTATGGATTTTTTCCCATATTTTTAGACCCATTTTTGGCTCTGATTCGCCGTTTTTCATTTTGGGGAAAAAATGGTACAGTACCACTTTTGTCCGCTAGGGAGACACTTCCAGACCGTTTCTAGCTCATGTGTCCGAAAAAAGCCTCCTCTGGTCGGACTGACTCTGTTGCTGCCCGCCTCGTGCTCTGGATGTAGCTGCATTTAGCTGTGAGGTTAGCTGTTTTTGTTAGCAAGATACCGTAACTCATAAACCACACCGCGGATTTTTAAATCCAGCTGATTTGAACATTTCGTGAATTGGTTAAGCTCAGGAACCCTTGTGCTATTATGTCAGCTAAGAAATATATATTTTTAAGCGTTTATTTAGCTAAATTAAAAGAAATAAAGCGTCCCACCCGCCTGCATGCAAATCGGCGAACTACTTTTTTAAATCCAGCTGATTTGAACATTTCGTGAATTGGTTAAGCTCAGGAACCCTTGTGCTTTAATGTCAGCTAAGAAATATATATTTTTAAGCATTTATTTAGCTAAATTAAAAGAAATAAAGCGTCCCACCCGCATGCATGCAAATCGGCGAACTACTTTTTAAAATCCAGCTGATTTGAACATTTCGTGAATTGGTTAAGCTCATGACACTTTAATGTCAGCTAAGAAATATATTTTTTCTCGCAAAGAAATAATTGTTTTTACCGTGTTTTCTTGTGAAGTCTATCGGTGCTCGCTCGCTTCTGCGGCCGCCATTTTAAGCAGGGCAAATGATGCGCTGTCGTGTAGCGGTGACGCATAATAGATGCGTGGTAAACACCGAAGCGTATTATTTACAGATTTTTTCTAATTTATTCGCAATAATTGGACAAAGTGTGTTATATACAGGAGCATGTTATAATCCGACGAATACAGTAGTTGGAATGACCCAATTAATGTTGTTGGTGGCAGTATTTCTGTTGTTTTTGTCTCATACACCACACTTATTACATGATCAGATTTCTTGTCACACTTACCCATTTTAAAAATGTGTTTTTCAGGGGCTGTACGAAAGAACCAGAGGTCAGACACTCTGACTGATACTGAAATCCTGGCTGTTGTGGGAGATTGGCTCAAACAATCAAAGTGTCGCAAAGACAATTCCACAGTTGTGGAACGTGACATCAGTGCCAATGAGGAAAACAATTTTTAGAAAAAGAAGAAAGTTTTTTTTCATAGACATTCCTTTTATGCTTTTTAATACTGATTCCTTTTATGCATTTTTTATTCATGTACATATTCCTTTTTTTTACCTTTGTTAATACCTTTTATGCATTTTTTAATTCATGTACAGATTCTTTTTCTAACTTTTTTGTTAATACTGAGGCCTTTTAAGCATTTGTTATTCATATATGGATTCCTTTTATACCTTTGTTAATACCTTTAATGCATTTTTATTCATGTACAGATTCCTTTTATACCTTTAATACCTTTTATGCATTTCTTTTATTCATGTACTGATTCTTTTTATAACTTTTTTGTTAATACTGAGGCCTTTTAAGCGTTTGTTATTCATATATGGATTCCTTTTATACCTTTGTTAATACCTTTTTTATGATTTTTTTATTCATATACAGATTCATTTTATACCGATTTAGTTAATACCTTTTATGCATTTTTTTTATTCATGTACAGATTCTTTTTGTACCTATTTTGTTACTACTGATGCCAGTTATGCGTTTTTTTAATTCATATACGGATTTGTTTTATATTATGATACTGATGCCTTTATGTGTAATAAACTGATTCTTTTATCATAACTTTCGCCTCTGTTATTTTTAATGTTAGTACTGTAGAATTACTTCATAGCCAAGAGTTATTTGCACAACTACATATCATCATGTTTCCACTAATAAATCTCAATTTAAAACTGTGGATTAATGTAATTGGGAACTTGAAAAGTTTGTGTTGTCTGAACGTTGAAGGGACAGTTTCTGAACATTCAGGGGACAGTTTCTGAACATTCGGGGGACGTTGTCTGAACATTCAGGGGACGTTGTCTGAACGTTTTATGGAGTTTCATTTGGACGTTCAGTGAAAGTTTTCTGCAAACGTTCAGAGGACGTTGATGACAACATTCAGAGGACGTTGTCTGAACGTTAAGGGGACAGTTTCTGAACGTTCAGAGGACGTTGTCTGAACATTCAGGGGACGTTCTCTGAACGTTCAGAGGACGTTGTCTGAACATTCAGGGGACGTTCTCTGAACGTTCAGAGGACGTTGTCTGAACATTCAGGGGACGTTCTCTGAACGTTCAGAGGACGTTGTCTGAACGTTCAGAGGACGTTGTCTGAACATTCAGGGGACGTTCTCTGAACGTTTTATGGAGTTTCATTTGGACGTTCAGTGAACGTTTTCAGCAAACGTTCAGAGGACGTTGATGACAACGTTCAGAGGACGTTGTCTGAACGTTCAATGTTAGCTGGGTCCTTGCTTTCCAAATTAATACCAACAGCCTTACAGCCACAAATCAGGAGGAAATCGCAGAGCCTAAAAAAATGCGCGGTTTTGGAGTCACGTGACACGTGACAAAAGCAGAGGGGGCAATGTAGTTGGAAGTTGTTGTATTGTATTGAATTGTATTGAAGCGAAAGAGATCCAATAATGGTTCATATTTGTTTGTGCGAGGGTTGTTCAAACTCCAGTTTGTCTGGACATCCATTTCCTGCACCAAAAAACCCAGCTTTCAGAGCTTGGGTGAGGTTTGTCCGAATGAAAAGGCAGGTTTTCACCAACAGAAGCGTCATGACCAACTCCGTGATTTGTCAGGAGGATTACAACGACAGCGACCTGAACAAACACAGGATTGACTTCAGAAGTAAGGACAAGAATATAATTTATTAATTTTTTGGTTGAAATGGTTGAAAGTGGTTTAGGAGCTATAAATTACGAAATATATAGAGCTAAACCGAAGCTAGGTCCACCCGGTTGCGTTAAAAAATGAATAAAAAATAAATTTAATCTCAAAGGTCTTCTTGAGGTCATCAGTTGGTAAATAAAAACCCTATAATTACACTCTTGAAGCAGAAAAAATATCTACTGAGTGGTTTTGGAGCTATAAATTACGAAATATACAGAGCTAAAGCTATGCTAACTCGACCCGGTTGCGTCTTAAAAAATGAATAAAAAAATCGAATTTTATCTCAAATGTCTTCTTTAGGTCATCAGTTGGTAAATAAAAACCCTATAATTACACTCTTGCAGCAGAAAAAATATCTACCGTGTGGTTTTGGAGCTATAAAATACCAAATATAAAGAGCTAAAGCTATGCTAACTCGACCTGGTTGCGTCTTAAAAATGAATAAAAAATCGAATTTGATCTCAAATGTCTTCTTGAGGTCATCAGTTGGTAAATAAAAATCCTATAATTACACTCTTGCAGCAGAAAAAACATCAACTGGAAAAAAAATTGTTTAGGGAGCTAAAGATTAGGCTAATGTAGTTAAATCCATCAGTGGTGTAAATAATGCTGTATCTCTATATATAAATATAAACCATTTTATTATTATTATTTTTAGCTTTAGGTAGTTTATACTGTATCTAGAAGTTATTTGGCTAGATATTTGATGTAATAGTCAGAGATGACATATGTCAAAACAACTTTACAATCTGTCGCCTCCTCCTGGTGCGATCACATATCTTTCTTAGCTAAAGCAGGAACGTTTCACTCTCGTGATGTCACTTCCGGTTTACCGGAAAATAAAAAGGAGTTTGTTTGGTTAACACAAACTCCTTCTTTGTTTTTATCCAATAAAAGACAAACGTAAAATAACTTGTACCAGGTGAGATTCGAACCCGTACGAGTCAAGATAAAATGTAGAGTGGAAAGCCGAGTGCGCAGCTCAGCCACGGCGGCAGATTGTTTTTTTTAGGAGTCCACTTTACCTATAAAGGAATTAACCCTCGTAACATTCTGGCTACGCGTAGGAGTTAGAGATTATTAGTTATATTTTAAAACCCTGGCTGCGCGCAAGAGTTAGACAATATTAGTTATATTTTAATGACATTCAGCTCGCGCTGAAAGGCGGAAATGGGTGCGCGCTTCGTGTTATTTACGTTCTAACATAAGCTGATTTTGTAATCAGTTATTAACAAAAATTTAACTCAGAAACACTAATTCAGCTAACAATTTTTTTAGGGGTTTCTGTAGTTAAATATTAATGAAATTCAGCTCGCGCTGAGGTTGTTGTTAGAACGAGTCCCGCCCCTGCTGCAAACAACGAATCAAATGTGAGCAGTACATGACTTCAAACTGGGCCCGGGAGCTCGGCCCGATAAGAACCTGCGTCGAGCGGGTTCCAAAACGAGAGCTGACGCCGGCCCGAAAAGGCAAATGCGAACCACACGAACCCGGGTTAGAAGGCGGGGTGGGCCGGACCATTGAGGGCCGTGCAGTGCAAAAACGGCTACAGTGATCAACCAATTTGCTGCTGACAGCCATAACTAGCTATTTACATGTAAAAGGGGGACCATCAGCCTAACAATTGATTGTTAGTACCCTGATGGACACTTGTTATTCACAAAGGGCTGAGTGATACTTGCAAAACAGCATTTTTAGGGTGATTATTGATCATGAAGACCCCAACCTCTGTTGAATAATGGATGGGTCTTTGTGAAAATAACCCATCCATCATTAAACAAGAACGGGGGTCTCCGTCTTACAATGCTGTTTTGCAAGTATCACTCCGCCCTTTGTGAAAAACAAGTGTCCATCAGGGTACTAACAATCAATTGTTAGGCTGATCCTCCTTTTACATGTGAACAACTAGTTTTGGCTGTCACCAGAAAACTGGTTGATCCACTATAAGGTCGTTTAGCATTTTTGGGATTTCTGTTTTGTCATTTTTCAACAATGGACTCAGCATGAGCGGAAGATGAGGCTCTGTATGAGGTAAGAGAAATGTGTGTTTGTTTTGGTTGTATTTACACTGTAGTCCACTTCCTGCTTTTGGAGCAGTCTCTGGTCCATTTTCATTCACAATATCCAGGTAGTCCCTGACTTAAGCTTGGTTTATACTTCTGTCTTACGTCTTTTACCCCCCGTTGAGTGAAAATTTGAGTGATAAAAGGTTGCGCAACTCCTGGCTGCACTCCTGCTGTGATCCCCCGGTGACAGCCCGTCTTGTATGCAGCGTCTTGCAGTTCTGCTTGGGGGCCACGTACAAGACGGACTGTCACCGGGGGATCACAGCAGGAGTGCAGCCAGAAGTTGCGCAATGTTTGTTCACTCAACAGGGGGTAAAAGACGTAAGACAGGGAGTCTTGCGGAGTATAACCCAGCCTTTACGAGGACATTGACCTACGAGGTTCCGGACTTACGAGGTTATCATATTTAATTAAAAAAAAGAAAAAAAAATTGTGTTTAAATGTTCTTAATTTCATGTGTACTTCAATTTGTTGCAGCTGTGGTTGTTTTAAATGGCTTCATAAATAAAGTATAATTATTTTTATTATGTTTTATTACAATTTGAAGCGTGTTTGCGCAACTTCCATCCGTTTCCGGAAATGCATCCGTGTCCGCCATTTTACAGTCCCCAAGTGCAGTCAAGTGAGATCCGCCATTATCGGCACTCGGCAGACGGCTTTGGATGACTGTTTCTCCCATAAGAGTATGCCTCATAGGATAAATTAGCTGGAAATACTTGGTGAACTCTGTGGACGTCTCAGGCCCGGAGCAACAGCCACAGATCACTCCGCGATCGCTCCTACTACGCCGCCCGACATGCTATCGAGCGCAACTAACGAAGCTAAGCTAAGCAGAGCTAAGTGGGCAGGGACACCAAGCCGACAGGCCACGGAGAGGCCATCTGCGGCTGGGAGCTCGCCTCAATGTCTGCCTTGCAGCCTAAGATGTCGGGGGACACCGAGCTAACGCGGAGAAACAGCGAGCGCCGACACCCTTTTGATGAACTGACAATTTAACGAGGGCAGCTAACGTGGAGCTAACAACAGCTAACGAGTGCAGCTGCGGGCAACTCGTTTGGATGGATGGTCGAACACCGCGGAGAAACAGCTTTCAAAGTAAGAAATTAATTTTTTATACTTTTTATAAATGTTTTAAAGTGTTTTAAAGTGTTAGGATAGTTGAAATGCTTGGTAACTGTTCATTACTGCACATGTACGTGTTCAGTGGCGGCTCGTGCGGTATATCCAAAAAACAAAAAAAAAAAGGTAGTCCCAGATTTACGAGATTTTCGTCTTATGAGATAGTCGTAGTAACGGAACTCGCTCGTAAGTCGGGGACCCTCTGTATTCGAACCACTTTCGAGTTCACTTCAGCTGAACCAAGACCTAGGTATTTAAGTGGACCAGAGTTATCTTTTTTGGTCCGCATCAGAATTCGATTGCACATTCACTCCTCCCCAAACAAACAGGACTTTCTAGATAAACTGATTAGATTTCATCTAAAAAAAGTTAAGTCTGGTCCTCTGGACATTCAAAAAACAAAACAAAACAAACAAAAAATAATGTAGAAACGTTTCGTCTTTCCTCCGAAAGACTTCTTCAGTCTGAGGAGGAACTAGAGTTTAATTAAAGTGGACTAAACAGGGCTGGTGTGAATGCACCCTAAGAGAAGGTGCTTTTTACAAGTCTGAGTTTGTTGCAGCTCAGGCCTTTTGGATAAAAGATGAAACGCTTCAACAAGAAGAATCCCTCCAGAGGACCTGACTTAACTTTTTAAAGATGTGACTAGCTAGTTCTGGTTGTCAGCAGCAAACTGGCTGATAAGGTGCTGTTTATGAGGCAGAGTTTGTTCCAGCGCCTCAGACTGAAGAAGTCTTTTGGATAAAAGATGAAACGTTTCAGCAAAGAAGAATTCGTCCAGAGGACCATTTGCTCCTGCATTATACTAACAAATAAAATAATTTATTCAAAGGAGACCAATAAAGAAATACAAGAATTATCACTAGTGTTGACCTGCAAGGTAAAACATTAAGTGCTTGGCAATTCATTGAGTGAGCCGCTTGGTGCCTTCAACAAGTTCTGGTCCACCAATTAACCTAAAGTGCATGTTCTTGGACTTGGGAGGAAATGGGCCTACCCAGAGAAACCCACACATGCACAGTACAGTGATAACATTCTAACTCCACACAGAACGACCACAGGCAACATATGAGTGGGATTCACAACCCATACTTTGAGCTCTAACAGAACTCGTGCAAGATCTCGCATTATCACATGAGATTATGCTCAATGTTATTTTCAAGGCTTAGCCAAAACAGCTACAACTCTGTCATTTCTCATCATAAAATGTGATCTTAAAGGCGGTATACATTCCTCCAGGAAATGTTAAGCCTTTAATTATTTCAAGACTTTGAAACAATAAAAAAGCCACTTGGAGTCAAATTAAATCTCATGACATTGTTCTTCATTCATTAAAACTTTCACAATGAACCCATGTTGTAATCAAAGTTGAAGGTGATCCAATAAAATATTAGAGCACATGCCTTTTTCTTCCCTTTTGACTGGGCAGTGTAGTATTAAAACAACATCTATTGCTTCTTTATATACAGCTGTAGAAACATTTACACACTAGCTGAGCTTAGCAAAACCATTTCATTGTCACATTTGATTATCGTGGCATTGCGCCGTGTCCGATCCCAGACGTACAGCCTTGAGGGAGCAGAACGGCGAGCTTGTCTGACGGAGGCACAGAGAAGGCTGGTAGGCTATAGGGAGGACCTGATTGTACTCTGGCATCCACAGAATGACATTATAGCTGTGTGGTTTCATGATAATAATAATCTTCCCAGCAGCTGTATAAACATTTAACTGACATCCACTCCCTAGGCACGCAGTATATATCCTTAACTTCTACTAGGGCCAGTCTGATGCAACTATTTAAATCTCCGCCCATCTATGTCTCTCCTTTTCTCTGTTTGTGCTCGTGATACACGATCCATGTTAGAATTAGCTTTAAATGTCAAAGGAGAATTAATGTTTATGTCACACTGGGCTTTGACCATTTGAAAGAAAAGCACGACATGTTGGAGGAAGGATTTACAGTGCTCAGAGCTGCTTCGGTTGTATTCTTTACTTGCAGTTTGAAAAGGAGTTTTTAAAAAAAAATCAACTTTTAACAGACACCAGTAAATTTACACAAACCCTTGCTTTGGCCTCTCACATTGTAGACTACTTCCTGGTAACATTTGTCTTAATTCGTGGCAGTTTGTGTAAATATTTATGCCACTAAACTAACTGTTCTGTATACAGTAAGCCCCCCAATCTTCCCTGGAATGTGATTTAATTGGCGGTTTCCTCTGTTTATCCTGTTTCTTACTGTTATAGGCAAGCTTGCTGTAATGAATAATCAGGTAGACAAAACGCAGCCTTAAATTAAATGTCCTCCTTAAAGAAAATCAAATGAAGGTTAATACCTGTTTCATGCTGCTTGTCTGTAATTCCCGTTCTCTCATCACATGCCAGATTACCATTATGTGTCATTTGTAATGCGATAAACAGACTCCAGATGGCTTGGATTCTGCTGAATTTATACAGAGCAACAGAAGCAATGCAGAGAGCTGCTGTATTTTTTTATTATTATTATTAAGGAAAGTCACTTCAGATGAGCAGATCAGCTCTTTTCAGCTCTCATACAATAAGACACAATAATGAGGACAGTGATTGACTTGATTGAGGCAATTGGAGATAAGGGTGTGTTTTGTCAGTTACAATAAAAGCAGATGACTAAATGAGATGTTTTTCCTCCTGCTTTTTTGCATTAAGGGTAAAACTTGTCAAGCTGTCTCAAAACAGACGAGAGCTGTTTCCGTGTCGCGAACACGTCTTTGACATTGTGCAGCAGAGCTGGCAATGCTGGCAAGGAATGATCCTCTGTCTAATTTATCTGAACTCTTTCCTTGTCATTGCACGCTGTGCATTTCATATCCACATTGTGGAGTTTTGCCAAAGTGCCACAAACAGATGTGTGTGAAGGCTGGTTCTTTTCCAAAACACACTGAAACATGTGCGTGTCATATGAGATGTGAGCTGCAGAGTTACCTAAACACCTCTGTTATGATGGTTATCTCACATCCGACAGTGATTCATCTGTGATTATTTGGCCTCTATGCATTTGGTGCGAGGGACAAGAAAAAGCCCACTCATTGGTTTATGCATGGATCAGTGAGGAACAGGGGGCCTCTTGTAAAGCATGTCAAATCTTAGCCCAGAATGAAACATTGTATTTTTCTAACCTGGTTAAATAATCACATTACCTAAGACTCCAGAACATGGAACAAACAGTAGCATATAACCCAAACTTCTTTTTATGTGCCTTGACTGACAGATTGGCTTTCATCAAAGAGGCGAGCAAAAGAAGTTATATGGTCATTTTGCTATGCTAAGAACATTAAATTGATCCTCATATGTAGAACATCTGGTGAAAAGCAATTTCCACCCAAGTGTTTTAGTATTTCCTCCTAATTAATTTCACATGTACATGACAAGAAGTGAACAGTCTCCCAGAACTGAGGCACAAAAGCCAGCTTTGTTTCACCACCAGAAAAGTCATCTGTGGTTCCTGGTTGAAAACTGGCTGGCGCTTTAACACTTGAAATCAATGCTGAAAGCAGCACTTTGGAGGAGGGGGTAAAAAAAAGTCCCATCTTGCTCCATGGTGACACAGTAGGCTCAAGGTTTACGTTTCTGTTCAGTCAAGTGGTGACTCGTAAAGCAGGGAGGTCATGTTGGATGGAGGGGCATGAAGCAGGCACAGGATGTAGTAAAACCATGAGAGCTAAGCTTCCAAGCAAAGTCATAATGCAAAAGTGGGTGCTAAAAATGCTGTTAGGGTCTTACTTCTGTCAATATGTTTGAAAAGGCTTCAGCAGCTTAAAGAGAGAATTACGTCAAAGCAGTATACTCTCCATTAAAACACTTGGCCTTAACGATAGGAACCCATGCAGACCCAGACCAGTGGTTACATGTTGTGGGAGTTTCAGAGAAACTGAGATGCTTATTTTCTATACATGATGTCCCAGTGGCTTAAACCCCAAAATACATTACGGCAAAGACTGGTTCATCCCAAAGATCCGGTCCCCAGGCACAACCCTTACCAAAAAGTAGTATATGCAAGTATACTTAAAGTACACTAATTTTAAACTAAAAAAATAAGAGTATACTTTCAGTTTACTTTTTAGGTACTTATCAAAAGTATACTTAGCCAAGTTTATTTTACACAATACTTGACTTATACTAAAAATAAACTAAAAGTCTAAGTATACTTAATCTATACTTCTGTTTAAACTTTTGGCCAAGATATTTTACACAAAGTATTTTCACACTGGTTTATTTTTAGTACTTCTGTTTTAAACGTTTTGTCAGTTTTTTTTATATTGTTGTATATACTGTATATATATATATATATAATATATATATATATATATATATATATATATATATATATATATATATAGTATATTGTTATTATTATTATTGAGCATGCATCAGGGTATTATTATTATCATCATTATTATCCAGGCGTACGTGAAACGTGAAGTACTGCTTTCTGCCATTTTTCTGTTGTGGTCTTCATGCGTTATGACTGGATTGGGGGTAGAACGTGATCATTTACGTTCCAACCAATCAACGCCACTCTTGCTTGTCAGGTTGCATGTGAACTTTGTCCTAACCAATCAACGCCACTCTTGTTTATCGCAGGAAGTATCATGTGATCATATTCAACCAATCAACGCCTCTTGCTTCGCGCGCGCTTCGTTCAAATGTAGCCATTTCCTTTTCAACTGTTGGACAAGAAACTGTTGTTGTCTCGGAGCGCTCGTAAAACTTGCTTTTTATTAGACGTCGACTGGTCTGACTCTGGACGACGACTGGACATTCAGTTGGAAGTTGAAGGTAATCGGTTCTGTTTTGTTTATTTGCTAGCTGTTAGCTCTGTTCACTTGAATGAACAAAACCTGCCGTTGCTAAAAGCTACGGATGCTAAAACGCTTAGCTAAAACTGCAGCTGAGTGGACCATCTGGACCTGAGATGTGGAGCAGGTTCTGTGGACAGAACTCAGCAGAACCAACGTTTGAGAGGCTGCACTCAGAGTGGGAGACTCTGAAGAACGTTGCTGAGCTTCAAACAGACACAGAGTCCAGGAGAGAATTAGTTTCTACTTCCTGAACGTTTCTCCACTGCAGCCAGATGTTGGTCAGCTGAACATCTGCAGAAACAGGAGACATGTTTGTCCTCTCCTGTTCACTTCAGCTGTTCTGATGCTGGACACAATTAAAGGCCTGGCAGTCCTTGATATATAATATATATAATAATGCACGGCCCACCACCTTTCATCTTTCTTTTAGACTAAGATCAGATCAAGTTCGAGTCAAACCTGTAAAATAATGATTAATTAATTAATGTGTTTGTTTGTTTGTTTGCATTGTTTCTGTCCACTTCCTCAGCAGTTCGTGGTGGTAATGCACCACTACCAGTGTCGTGTAACAGGGTTGTTGTTTAATTAATTTGATCAAAATGTATCATATTTATAATATTTTTCTTGTTTAGCAGAAAAGTTTATCTAGTAGTTATTAGAAATGTTTATTTTAATCTTTGTGGAAACTCCAGGTTCCTTTTGTTTGTGTAGTGACGACGCCCCGGGAGTTTGTACAACACATTTTACCCACTGTCTTACATTTGTAAATGTCTGTGTTGCAGATGTTTAAATTCATTCGCAAGCTGTGTGCGAAGAATTCATGCTGCCAACAGCCCTGCAGGGCTGTGAACAGGCTCGTGACTTTCCCTTTAAAGAAAAGGCAAACCCTTTACCAGGTAAGTGTTGGAAAATCATTCATGATTATTTTTGATACCTAATATTACAAGTGAGTATGGTGTCACCTCCTGATGAGAAACCTGCTAAGTTTTATTAATTTTATTAAGAATGACTTTCCCACAGACCAAATTGGTATTGGTAACTCTAAATTGTCCCTAGGTGTGAGTGAGAGAGTGAATGGTTGTTTGTCTCGTTTGTCTCTATATGTGGCCCTGTGATGGACTTGCGACCTGTCCAGGGTGCACCCCGCACCTTGCACTGTGATTGCTGGATATGGGCACCGGCGACCCCCGTGACCCAAAATGGAAGAAACGGGTAAAGATGATGGATGGATGGATGGATGGACTTTCCCAGTAGCCCAACAGCACATGACTTCTTGTCCAATATGTCTCTGATCATTAGCATAACACAGTATTTATGTTAGCTCTATTTGTTTGGCAGGAAGAAAGCTGAACATTGGCTTCACCACCAGGGCTAAGCTGAACAAGTTGCTAGATGATGGAGAATATGGAAAGATAAGGTAAAGCTTATTTTTTAACACCAAGAACACAGTAGAAATAGCCTCTCAATTATTACTGATACCTCTGACCACTTGAGGAATTCCACCTGTTCCCAGCTTTTTGTGTGAAGAACACACAGTTCAAAACACTTAAAATTCAATTGTTTTCTACTCTTCTTAACATTTAGGCTCTGTATTTATATGTTTTGTTGCTGTTTTGCTGTTGATATGTACATTTTCTGCTAAACCCACTGGAAAATGAAGAATGTCTCTAACTTTTCTCTTGTCATTTTTGACTAAACCTACATCATAAAATGCTCTTCATACAATGTAACAGTTAAAACACAGTCAAAAAGGTGGTAAATACTAACATTTATGGAGGACTTACTGACATTATTAGAAATAAAAGCAGAAATACATAAATAGACCATTAAATGAATATATGAACTTAAAGTTTTAAAGTTTAGTTTAAAACAAAGCAAACAGGAAAACACCTGTGCGTTTGTTTTAAACTAGCCTGGTTGATACCAGACCCATGTCCTTCACTTCGCTTTGGACTAGGGTCTGGCATCTCTGCCATAGACAACGATTTCTCCTGGAGATTTTTGAATGGACCAATCAGAGAACAGGAGGCAGAGTTTTGTTAGTTTAGCCTGACGAGGTCCAGGCTATCAGATAAATTGCTCAGAAACCACTCGGTGGATATTTTTTCTGCCACCAGTGTGTAATTATATGTCTTTAATTTACTGACTGTTGGCCTAGATGAAACATTTGAGATAAAATTCGATTTTTTATCATTTATTTTCGTAGCGCACCCGAGGCTGTTTGGAAAATATCAAACCGAAACTATTTAATATCCAGCAGATTTGACCATTTCGTGAATTGATTTAGGAACTGTTAAGCTCAGGAACACTTCTGATATAACGTCAGCTATGAACTATATTTTTTCTCAGCAGAGAAATAATAGTTTTTTACCTTGTTTTGATGAAAATTCGTTCGTGGCGGCAGCCATTTTGAATGACGACGTCAGTCGACATCGTTCAAAACTCCGCCTTCTGCTCTCTGATTGCTCAGGAACACTTCTGATATAACGTCAGCTATGAAATCTATTTTTTCTCAGCAGAGAAATAATAGTTTTTTACCTTGTTTTATTGAAAATTCCTTCGTGGCGGCAGCCATTTTGAATGACGACGTCAGTCGACGTCGTTCAAAACTCCGCCTTCTGTTCTCTGATTGGTCCGGTCAAAACCTACCGGAGACATCCTTGTGGATGGGAGAAATGCCAGACCCAGCAGTGAAGGGAAATGAGAATTGAGCGGAGCTGCGTAGGAATGGCGAGGGCCAGGCTAGTTTTAAACTAAACCTTAAACTAAACTGAGGCCGCACAGACATCTGCACGTGGATCCTGCTTTATCCTGTCTGTTGACCAATAGGAGAAGAGCTGATCCAGGAAAGGTTTCCTTTTTTATTAAATTGGTGCATTTTAAGTTATTTATTGGTTTTTATATGTTTTAGTTATTTATTCGTCCATTAATATATTTCTTTTTACTTTTTATTTCTAATTATGTCAGTTTTGGTCCTCCATACATATTCAAACATCAAATAGTCTTTCAATCTGACACAGATCTATAAAGTAGAGTGTAGGGAGTCATTTTCAGTCAATTTCTATTGTAGGATGTAGCCAACAGGATGAGGGCAGGTGAAGCTCACCAGCACAATCAAACCCTGTTGCCGCGCTGCCGCAACCCCCCCACACACACACAAAAACAAGATTCTCACTCTTTGGCTTTTTGAAAAGTTGGCAGCCCTGGTGTGTGCTGCTGAGGCAGATAATTTGAGGCAAGTAAAACACTGCAGGTTAGGTTATTCTAGCGTTTAAATAAGCCATATACAGTATGCTACGAGTTTTTTTTTTTTTGGCTTAGTTCCTGGATGGTTTTTCAAAGAGACAAGGCCACGCATCCTCACGCTGTTTGTGTCGCATGTCTGTTAACACACATGCGCTCACTAGCCAGCAGAACAATAACCGCAGCCAGGCTGAAATACTAATTTACTTTAAATACGTATTTCGGCAACATGACTGTTTTTGTAGCTGCTTAAACAAGAGGCTGAGGAGGAACCAAACAGTTCCTGAGCTCCACTTATGTCAGCATTTAACAAGTAAAGAAGAAAATACAACTTTATAACTTGATGTTGATTTATTTTCTCACACTTCACCTGCTTCTCTTTACTGCTGCCAGAAAGGAGAATGATGAAGTGATGTTGTTTAGAAGAAAATGTCTCGCTCACTTTTCTTCATGTTACTGCCACAAGTGCAGCTGTCTGCATGTGCTGCATCACTTGATTGATGTGACAGGAGGAAGAGAGGTGTTTGTGTGAACTCTTCAGAGTGAGCTCTCGTCCATCTTCTCTTCTCCTCCATCCTGTTGGAAGCTGCAGACTATTGACTTCAGCTCACTCACATGTTCTCTTTGATTCAGACTCTGCAGGTTGTCAGAGATCAGCTGTGCCTCTCTGCTCTCAGCTCTTCAAGCCAACCCCTCCCATCTGACACAACTGGATCGGACTCAGAACCTAGCCTTGAGAGGTAATTTCTAAGTAGTTTGAGTAAAGCAATTAAGACACTGATTTTTAAAACCAGATGTGGAAATGGAGAATGCCTTGTCTTCTACTTCCTGTTCCTCCTTTATATCTCAGCTCTTCATTGCACAAATGACTAATGTAAATTTTGAATGGTCTCACGACATCCTGTACTGTATAGTGACACACAATTTTTGTTCATTTGCCCCTTGTTTTTTCTTTTTCTTTTACAGAGCTTCTAGCAGTTGTGAAAAAGTCTAAAGATGTGGCGATCGGATCTCAGCGTTGCTTCCATCCACTCAACACCAGCTGTACACTTGTTGCTCCACCCATCTCTGTTCAAGTGTTGTCTGACCCTGATGACATGGTAATTAACTGAATGCATGGATACTATATGTTATTGATCCATTTGGAAATCATTACAATACAATTTATTTCTACATCTTTTGATTGCACACATAAATGATAGATAAGTGATATGATACCCCTTGATGGTATGCAATAAAGCTATAGAAAATAGGCTTAGACATATTCATTGCAAAGATGAATATATACTATAGATTTCCAAATACTGTACTGTAAATGAATGTTTAATCATTATTTGGTTAACAAGATCCATGTGTTTTGCAGGTGCCTGTTGTGCCGGATGTAGAAGTCCAAGGCGAAAGGTGAAGTCTCTACGGACCAGCTCAGCCTTGCTGGTTGGAGATCTTGCAGTGCTCATCTACGGGAGAGAGTTATTGGCCAATTGAAGTTTGACTGGGAGGCAATCGGGGGCTCATAAAGATGTGGAGTCAAAGCCTTTGGACAACACAAAGCTTGATACTTGGTGAGTATATAATTTAGGACAAAACTCATTCTAAAATACATTCCTAATGTTTTTTCTCGTTTTATGAACAAATTACTGGAATGTTCCATGCTCCTCACGGTTTATGATGCAGATTCTGATACAATCACCTAAAAATGCCATTCACTGATACCATATGGATTAGATTGGATTTGGTTATGTGCTCTATAATAAAAAAACAGTTTACAATCAAAGTTAAATGCAGGTTACGGGTATTATTTGTAGTTGTTAAATCAAAAATATCTTTTTTTTTAAAGGTAACCACAATTACTTTTAACATTAGACTTTAATTAGTCATTGTTTTAACTGTAAAACAATGACTGTAAAAATACTGTAGGGTGTTTAGTTTTGTAAATTTTTAAAGTATATTTTAACATGTGTATATTTTAACACATGAAAATATATTTTAAAAATGTACAAAACTAAACCACCCTACAGTATTTTTACAGTTAAAATAAAAGTTTATCAAATAAAGTCAAATGTTTAAAAGTAATTGTGGTTCCCTTTAATAATAAGTTATTGTTTATCACTCGTGAAACCTAGAGACATATTTTAAGGATATGTTTGATGTGAGAGTAATTACACTGATGATAGAATAACATAACATTGGAGTAATTTCTGTTTTTTTGGTGTGTTTTTTTTTTTTTCAGTCTACACCAAGCCAAAGTTCCCTGACACCACCATGCAAGATGTGCGAAGAGTCATAAGAAGAAGAAAAAAAGCAACATAAACAACTACCGGTGAACTTTTTTTTTTTCTTATCCCCCCCAAAGATGTGAAGATGCCTTCTGAAAAGGAAAGACTTCAGTTTCCAGTTGGAGACACTATTTTTGCTTTGTTTAAGCAAATGCACACATTTTTACATTGTGTTCTGGGGCCTCATGTACAAAGACTTGCGTAGATTTCTTACTGAAAAGTCACGTACGGACAAATCCAGAAAAGTGTCCACGCACAAAAAAATCCAGATTTATCAAACTGTGCGTACACCGGAATCCACGCACATTCCTTATGTACAACACAATCAACGTGGAATTCAGCGCACATGAGAGAGTGGCCGACTCCGCCCTTGACACGCCTCCGTATGAATATGCAAAGTCATTCAAATATGCCATGCACGACAGGAATGTCGTCTCTGCTCCATTGCAAATCATGTCGGAACGTGGAAAAAAGAGGAACTTCACGGACTGTGAACAGAAATCACTTCTGAGTGAGGCAGAGAAGCACGGAAAAAGGCTTCATTCGGCACGCACAGTGCAAAACAAACCATCCACTTTTAAATAAGAAGTTGACCAAGCTGATCTAACATGCCTGTATAGCTTAGTGGCGAACGCGCCCGCCCTTCGTCCCAAAGGTCGTGAGATCGACTCCCGCTTGGTACAATGTTTTTTTTTTTCATTCCGGATTTAAAGACCACAGGAAAACTATTGAATGAAACAACAAGAAATAGAACAATACATGAAATGAAAGGAAGCAGACGATTTATTGTTTTGTAAATAGTTTTCATGTGTATTTCAATCTGGAACGAAAAAAAAAAGAAAAACGTTGTACCATGCGGGAGTCGATCTCACGACCTTTGGAACTAAAGGCAAGCGCTTTACCCACTGACCTAAACGTAGGCGTGTTAATACAGCTTGGTTAACTTCTTATTTAAAGAAATCACATCTCATTGTTGTCAATATCGTTGCCACTATTTGGCGCATGCTTTTATATCCACTCATCTAATTGCGTCCATGTGGATGTAATAATTGTTAATCATGTGTGTTTGGTGGGATTTATGATTGTTTTCACATCGTGGACACGGTTTCACAGATCACCTGTAAGTGTCGCCAAAGGAACAATAACCACAGAAACGTGCGTACGCCAACAGGGGAGCAGCCGTGGATTTGTACGTGGAAGCGCAGATATTCCCGTTCATATCAGATTTGATACATACGCCACTTTGCGTGGAAAGTGACGTGCGCAATGTTTTTGTGCGCACGCATGGTTGATACATGAGGCCCCTGGACTTCATGTTTACACTTTGAAATGCAAATGTGCACCTTTTCCTTTTCAATTTTTAAAACTGGAAAGGGATTCATTTTAATTGCTGCTGTTTTGTAAACTGTTTTTGAGCTGCACCTTAATTTTATATAAAAATATTGAAGTTCTCAAGACCTTGTTTTATGACTTTGTAAACACATCTTTCAGAATACTTTAAAAAATATTTTTTAGCATACCGGTATACTGTAAATAGTATTGTGCAAGTATTTTTAAGCAAACTTACAAGTGTAACATAACAATTACAATGACAACATGGTATTAGTTTTAGAAATTCAAAAATTTTAACTTAAATGATAAAATAAACTGTAAACTAGAAGTAAATAACAAGTGCATTGGAAGTATATGAAAAAGTGTACTAGTGGTATACTTTAAGTATACTGTAATAAACTAAAGTATGAACTAGAAGTATATAACAAGTGCATTTGGAGTATAAAGAAAAGTATACTAGTGTTATACTTTAAGTATACTTCAATAAACTAAAATATGAACTTGAAGTACACTGGAAGTCTAATTAAAAGTGTACTACTAGTATACTTTAAGTATACTTCAATAAACTAAAATATGAACTTGAAGTACACTATAAGTACATTGGAAGTCTAATAAAAAGTGTACTACTAGTATACTTTAAGTATACTTCAATAAACTAAAATATGAACTTGAAGTACACTATAAGTACATTGGAAGTCTAATAAAAAGTGTACTACTAGTATACTTTAAGTATACTTCAATAAACTAAAATATGAACTTGAAGTACACTATAAGTACATTGGAAGTCTAATAAAAAGTGTACTACTAGTATACTTTAAGTATACTTCAATAAACTAAAATATGAACTTGAAGTACACTATAAGTACATTGGAAGTCTAATAAAAAGTGTACTCCTAGTATACTTTAAGTATACTAAAATGGGCCAATTTAGTACAAAAAAAGTTTATTGTAAGTAAACTGCGAGTATACTTAAAAGTACACTTAGAGACATATACTTTATATACTTAAGTATACTTAACAACATATACTTAAAGTATACTTCTTTTTGGTAAGGGACATCACATAACTGTGGCTTACCTTAATCTCCTTTAGGCAGTGTGAAAAAAAGAAACATGTTAAACCTTCATTAAGTGTATAAACTACCATGTTGATGGTCAAAACCACATGTGAGCAGTCAGTGTTACACATTCAGTACATTCTGAGCTAAATTGCTTAACATATAAAAAGGGAGATATAATTACTTATTTATGGCACTGAATGTTTTGACCAAATTTAAATAGACATGTTATTGATCATTGATTTGGTTTTAAAACCTAAAACATGTACTGTAATTACCCAAACAACTGCTGTGAATAAAGGGTTTTTCTCGATCTAAACTGCCTTCAAACGTCATGCAACATACAAGCAAAGTTAATGTTAAAGTGCACGATTTGATTGTATAAATTAAATCATTTCAGCACTGTACCTGGTATAAGAAGTGCTGACACACACCACTTGTCCCCGAACCTTTACTGCCTCGGATTTTAGCTTGAATTCAATGGTTCCGCTCAAACACAACGTGGAGGACAACTTTCATAGATCTAGAATCATCACGATGTTTGCATCCTGTTGGTATAACTACTTGGATCGTTCAGCGCACATGGTTTAGAAATCTACTGAAACGGTTAAAGCGGAAATGGCGTCACCATATGGCAGGAAGTGAAGTCTCGTTCACCAACAACAGTTTCTCGCCTGAGAACAGAAAGTAAACACAATGACGTAAACATGATTCCAGCGGACTGTCATGTTAAATTATTTGTTTGTTCTGATTCAGACACGCAGGCACTTTATGACACATACGTGAACAGTACAACTTATATTTTATTGAGAATACTCAATACAGTACAGTACTTGATATTATTGAGCCACAGTGAAAGGCGTCGGTTAGATTTTTGTTTTTTACTGTAATCCTTTACCGCCACCTGGTGGTCATAAACCGTAAAGGTGCATGTTTCATGGATGCCTGGGATCAACACAGTCGTTACATCCACTGTGTGACGTGAATAAATCATCATTTCTAGGTTGATTA
>JBBPBX010049588.1:0-17169 GCA_038048925.1 Garcialebias charrua
TACTTAGTTGAGTCGGCCAATATACAAGGTAGGTTCAATACACAAGCTAATTAGGTGAGTCGGCCATTTTGAATCAAACTAGCTAATTAGGTGAGTCGGCCATTTTGAATCAAACTAGCTAATTAGGTGAGTCGGCCATTTTGAATCAAACTAGCTAATTAGGTGAGTCGGCCATTTTGAATCAAACTAGCTAATTAGGTGAGTCGGCCATTTTGAATCAAACTAGCTAATTAGGTGAGTCGGCCATTTTGAATCAAACTAGCTAATTAGGTGAGTCGGCCATTTTGAATCAAACTAGCTAATTAGGTGAGTCGGCCATTTTGAATCAAACTAGCTAATTAGGTGAGTCGGCCATTTTGAATCAAACTAGCTAATTAGGTGAGTCGGCCATTTTGAATCAAACCAGCTAATTAGGTGAGTCGGCCATTTTGAATCAAACCAGCTAATTAGGTGAGTCGGCCATTTTGAATCAAACCAGCTAATTAGGTGAGTCGGCCATTTTGAATCAAACTAATTAGGTGAGTCGGCCATTTTGAATCAAACCAGCTAATTAGGTGAGTCGGCCATTTTGAATCAAACCAGCTAATTAGGTGAGTCGGCCATTTTGAATCAAACCAGCTAATTAGGTGAGTCGGCCATTTTGAATCAAACCAGCTAATTAGGTGAGTCGGCCATTTTGAATCAAACCAGCTAATTAGGTGAGTCGGCCATTTTGAATCAAACCAACTAATTAGGTGAGTCGGCCATTTTGAATCAAACTAGTTAATTAGGTAAGTCGGCCATTTTGAATCAAACAATCTACTTAGGTGAGTCGGCCATTTTGAATCAAACCAGCTAATTAGGTGAGTCGGCCATTTTGAATCAAACCAACTAATTAGGTGAGTCGGCCATTTTGAATCAAACCAGCTAATTAGGTGAGTCGGCCATTTTGAATCAAACCAGGTAATTAGGTGAGTCGGCCATTTTGAATCAAACCAACTAATTAGGTGAGTCGGCCATTTTGAATCAAACCAGTTAATTAGGTGAGTCGGCCATTTTGAATCAAACCAGCTAATTAGGTGAGTCGGCCATTTTGAATCAAACCAGCTAATTAGGTGAGTCGACCATTTTGAATCAAACCAGCTAATTAGGTGAGTCGGCCATTTTGAATTAAACAAGCAAATTAGGTGAAGCGGCCATTTGAACAAGCAAATTAGGTGAAGCGGCCATTTTGATGGAGATATGGAACTTATATTTGGCAAATGGGTAGCTGACAATGATCCCTAATAAATTTCAATTGAAAATCCAATTTCCAAGATGGCCGACAACGCAAAAAAGTCAAAATACTGTAAAATGGTCAATTTTAGTGATATTGAGCTGAAACTTGGTATGGTGATAGCTGACAATGTTTCCTATCATATTCCATATCAAAATCAAAAATCCAAGATGGCCGCCATAGCTACTTTCAAATGGCTATAACTCGGCCATCTTTATACATAGAAAGCTGAAATTTGGTGAGGTTGTAGCTAAAGACATTCTCTATCACGTACGGAAACCAAAAATGAAAATCCAAGATGGCCGCCATAGCTACATTCAAATGGCTTTAACTCAGCCATCTTTATACATAGAGAGCTGAAATTTGGTGAGGTTGTAGCTGAAGACATTCTGTATTACGTACCGAAACCAAAAATAAAAATCCAAGATGGCCGCCATAGCTAAAAGAGAAAAATGCCATAACTCAGCCATCTTTATACATAGAGAGCTGAAATTGGTGATGTTGTAGCTGACGACATTCTCTATCACATACAAAAAACAAAAATAAAAATCCAAGATGGCCGCCATAGCTAAAAGACAAAAAATGCCATAACTCTGCCATTTTTAGAGCTATTGAGACAAAAGTTGGCAACTTAGTAGCTGAGAATGAGCTCTAATAAACCCTGATTGAAAATTAAAAATTCCAAGATGGCCGCCTTATCTAAAAGATAAAAAACACCATAATTCGGCCATTTTTAATGCTATTTAGCTGAAATTTGGTGTAATGTTAGCTGAAAGTGAACCCAAACACCTTTCACTATCATTTCAAGATTTTAATTTAGCTCTGTGATGTGTGCTATGAACATTTAGAGCCATTAGGATTCAGGATGGCTGCTTACGGGCAGTAGCCTGGCAGCCCCCGTCGAAGTTTCTCCAGGAACTTTCTAGTTTATATTTCTTATTTCAAATTGCACTTTCCAATTGCACTGTATGTGACACAAATGTATTAAATTCCACTTCTCCATCCCTGATCTGGCTTTTTCTTTTCTTTTTTTGCCAAAAGTCAAGTGATCGCTTTAAAGCTAGAAAAAGATTATTGCCATTTAATTTACAAAAGTTCTTTGTCTTGAGCTCTTGTGAAAGAACTAACAGAAGGCAGTATGATTTCAAAAGTAAAACTGTGCGTACTACTTTAAAACAAATGTGCATTTCGGTGCATGGAGTAAAACTATGGAACAGTTTGGATGAGGAGTTTAAAAATTGCTCTACAATAAACCAATTCAAGAAACTTTATAAAAAAAGAATGATTAACTCTTATACACTTTTGAGTTGTTAATGGGAAGAGTGATATATTGTTATGTATGTTATTGTTTAGATATTGTTTGCAACTTGTTTTGTTAATTTAATGTTTACGGCCATGACATTTTTGTAATTATTGAGAAAGGGGGCAGGTCTATACAAGATTTTCTTCTTCCTGCTCCCTCTTCACTCATGTAAATATGTTTTGTCAGAGACTGTGTTTGTAAACTGATGATTTTTTTTTAATCGAGTGAATAAATTGATTGATTGATTGATTGATTGATTGATCGCTTCCTCCTCAGCCGACTCCATGACTGAAATGATGAGAAATGAATGAATTTGTCACGAGCGAATTAAACTCAGGTCCAACGTGGCTGCGGAGGTTCTGCAGATTACCTGGTGTAATGGTCTGATGTGTGGGCAACAGGACCAGCGCTCTCTGTTTTTATTTTATTTTTTAGAACTTTTTATTGACATATAAACACAGAACAACGCTGCGGCAGAAGCTGCCGGCTCTCGCCTTTTTTTCCCCACCCGACCTGTCAATCAATTCAGTCGGCGTGTCAGCAAATGACCAATCAGCGACCTCAATTTGTCCCGTAGGTAAACGCTCTGCCCTGCAGCTGCTCAAATGACGTCAAGAATTTGGTGCGAAAACGCTGGAGCCTCACGCTGAGCTATGGGGGTGAACTGCCTGCGCACAGAACGCGCGCACGGACCGGCGTACGGCCAAACGCAGAGCTACACTGGAGCCTTACTACAGCACAGACACTCAAAAATTGCATATTATTAGATAATTAATTCGTTTTCAAAAAATCTTTTTAGACCAGTTAAGTGGAATTGGATAATTTCCAAGGCACACCTGACGATCACTCGCGGCACAGTGGTTGAAAAACACTGTACTACTCATATCTTCTTTAGTTTGTCCTTTTACTCTGAAGGGCTATATAGCTACTAATTATTGATTACATGTTGATTATTGGTCCTTCATGGCTTTGGACTTGCTCATGGTGTTGGGTGAAGTGACAAACCAGCAGCTGTGTGTATGGGATTGGGAACATGTTGCCTTGCGTTCTGCAGTAGCGTCCAGATTATGCACACGGCTGATTTGTATTTGTGGAACCAGAGTCTGCTCACTATGAACGCAGGCTTCAGGTCTACTCCCAGTACACAGTCATGGGGTTACATGAGTTTTCTTTAAAGAATGAAAAAACTAACAGCTAACCACATTTAAAAAATAGTAATATATGTAATAGCAAAAATAACAACTATCATAATTCCCAGACTATTGAGCACACCTGAATATAAGCTGTGCACACTAAATTAAAAAATAATAAAAATTGTACATACTGTATAGGCTGCACTTGTACGGGTGAAATATTTACACAAAATATATATTTTTAACTTTTAATTAAATATGTACCGTAACATACACAAATACGCACAGTATTTTTATATTTTATTTTTTCTGGAGTGCCTGTAACACATCTGGTTACAATAAATAAATACATAAATACAGTAGCCTGCCAAGAAGTCATCGATCGTTATCTTCATCTTCCTCCTGTGCACTACAACCACTAAAGTCGTCTTCTTCAGTGTCAGAACTGAACAGCTTCAGAAAAACTTCACCACACCTCCTCTGTCTCTTTCGTTGTCTCTCCCAGTGTCACTTTCGTCTCGAGGCAAATTTGTGATTTTTGATTTGATTTACGATTCACACATTTTAAATAGCTGAAAACACTTTGGTGTCCCTCGAGAAGTGGGGAAACTCCAAACAGGTCGCAGTGGACCAATGAAACTCACTGGGATCTGTTTGATAATTTCAATGGTCATTTTTTTTTAACCTTTATTTATACAGGTAGTCTCATTGAGTCACAAGGACCCACCCCCAAGAGACACGTGTATTGGGCAGCTATGTGAGCGTTAGGGTGGGACGAGGCTACATGTTTTGGCAGCATGAAGCTTGTTAGCCCATCAAAAAAAAAAAAACACAAATTATCCGCAGTATTGTATCAGCCACGAGGTTCAATGACTGTGAAAAAAGTAGCGGCTTATAGACCTGAAATTATGGTACATAAATTAACAAGAGTTGACAGCTAATTTTATTAATGTATTTATGTTTCCTTTTACAAGGCAATGTCCTGTTCCTTTACATGGAGGGGCCACGACTTAAAACTTTCATGGAACCAGTCTACAGAGAAGTGAATCCAGTTTTAAATTCCAGGTCTACGATCAACTGATTAAAACTGAGTTATAGCTGAGTATGTTTTCTTTTGTGTACAACCTGACAATTTATTTATGTCAAGTGAAGTTTTTAATAAAAAGACAATATACAGTCGACTGATTGATTGATCTAATAAAGTATGAGTGGATTGCATTTCAGCTTTTTTAGTTGTTTTCAAGAGTTTACCCGATCAATATTGATCACAGCCCAACCCACATCCAGACATTTATCTTTACTTCTTTATTCTCTTCTTCTTAATTTCCCAGTTACATGTATTTATCTGTGACTTGATGTGTTTGAAATTGAACATAGCAGCACATCTAGTTCTGTATTTGCACATGTTCTCTTTTCTACTGGGTCAAAGTTTTGTAGCTATGATGGTGAAGGACATGCTGAAGAGCCGAAGCCGAACACTTATGAGCATGTTCAGCATTTCTACGGTTACATGGAAACAGCACAGTGAGGCGTCAGCAGCGTTGCTTCCTGTAGGACTCTGTGCCACCTGGTCGGTCCTTGAACACCCACATGCTGGAGGTTAGGGGCCTCCAGGGGTCTCAGTCACACTAGATGACCTTGACCAAATGAGGCCTATTATTAATTTAGGGGCGTCACACCAAAATCATAACAGAAATTCAATAATTTAATTGCACAGGGTGTGTGAAAAATACTGATATATGATCGTTTATAAATCGCATTCTTATATTTGTATATTTTTACAGCTGAGCAGCGTCGTCACTGCTCAAAGCTTGGTTTCTTTCTCCTGCTGCTCTTGGGTCAAAATGACTCAAGGTCAATTGAGGCCTTGTGGGTAATGGACAGCAGAATTATTTAATTTAAACTAATTATTTAATAACTTTTCTTTAACCAAATCCCACTGAGTTCACATATTTATTTATTTTTTTGGGGGGGAGGGGGGGGGGCAAACGTGAATGATTTTGTCTGTGGAAGAAAAAACATGCAAACACAAGAACATGCAAACTGAACACAGAAATGCCCCTGATCCAACAGGGGAATTGAACCCAGAACCTTCTAGCTGTGAGGCAACAGTGTTAACCACTAATACATCATGCTGTCGAAATAAATAAAAAAATAATATGCATATAAACTATTTACTGTACTGCTTGCATTCTGATGAGGACATTCAACTTCGACTTGTCCTTCGTCAAAGAAACTAGACTTTAGGCTTAACTTTATATTTGGGATTTAAAAAATATTAACCATGTTATAACAATTAATTATTCTAAATCAAAATAGAAGACAAAGCTCAAAAAGATAAAACTGTGGAGCGGCTCGGCAATTTTAACTGGTTGACCACTACGTCCGTGTCTAACGCGTCATTTTTTAAATATTTGACCTATTACCCTGATGCATGCTCAATAATCCAGGTAGAAAAATCTAAAAAATCTAAGTCTGGTCCTCTGGACTCAGGTGAAAGACGAAACGTTTCTACAATTTTTTTTTTTTAATGTCCAGAGGACCAGACTTAGCTTTTTTAGATTTGACCTATTAGTTAAAAAATTAAAAAATAAATAAATAACGATCCGAGCAGAGCAGACGTGTGCGTGTTGCATTTTTTTTTTTTAAATCTTCGGTGTGGATTTGATTGTTTGCTGTTCAAGTTTGTGCATCATGTTGGACATAATTGAATTTCCCAGGATGTTTTACACTCCGGTGTATTAGAGTCGTTTCGACGCTGCGTGTAAACCAATTATGGTTGGAGTAATGTGACCCCGCTCCAATTAGAGACTGCTAACAAACGTCAGCGGTGGATTCACCGACTGGTCTCGTTCAGGGAGCGCCGTGCCACCAGGACTCAGCATCCTCTTCTGGACACAAGCTAGATTACAGCTGACCTCGTGTTCCCCGAGCAGCCAGCCTGGGGGAACAAAGAGGCATCGCTGTGCCAACGAGGCCGACCGCTCTCTCCTCCAGAGCGGCTGTGGGTGGTGGAGGACCGGCTGTCAGGAGCGGGGGCCGGGAGTGCAGCTGTGGTTGACTCTGTTCGAACACTTGATGGAGGGTTCATCACGTCAGAGAACAAACGAGCCGAGAGATTTTTACGTTGCCCCAAAAGATCTGCTACTCTTTTAGTTTGAAGCAAGGGTCTGCAACCTGCGGCTCTGGAGCCACATGCGGCTCTTTGGTCCCTCTGCAGCGGCTCTTTCAAGCTTTGACCAAAACTGACATGAAACTGAATTTTATAGGATGTTGTACCCACAAAAAAATGACTACAGTTTTCCTGTCAACTCATTTGCAAATACTGTATGTGGATACTAGTACTAATACACATACGCAATTACCATATTTTTTGGACTATAAAGTGCACCAGATTATAAGGCTCAATATTAATGAAGGGGTCTGTTTCCATACATAAGGCGCACCGCAGTGGTGGGCACCAGCCCGCTAAAGCGCAAATCCGCTAATTGCGGGCCTAAACAATTTGTTTGCGCTTTAGCGGATTTACTAATTTTTATAATTCATAAGCGGATTTGCGCTTTTTCTATTTAAAATGCAGTACTGCTAATAACTAATTATCTATCAGTATTCATTGTCTTGAACAGTGGAAACTTTCGTCATGTGCCCATAATGCATTGCAGCGCTTCAGTTTTCCAGTAAACAGTTTTAAAATTACTTTATCGATGCATTTTTAATGAAAAATCTACAATAAACAAAAGAAAAAGACAAAGAAGCAGCCGAAATAGCAATCCTCAACACATTCAACAACTTTTTAATTTTTAGACCATGAGCGAAAGGTCTATTTTAGGAAATGACATCCCCAGCGATTCGCGGTTATAGGTAGGATGAAGGTGTATAACAGTTCATGCACCGCTAGTTGGCAGTGTAGTGAAAATATTGCATAACTTATTGCTGGCTACCAAGTGTTGAATTGAACTTGCGCTTTAAAATTAGCTTCCGTTAGTTTTCCTAAGACATAAGCGCTTTTGAAATTGCGGACCTAAATAACTTAATAAGCGCTTTAGAAATTGCGGAACTAATTTTTGAACTAGCGTTGCCCACCACTGGCGCACCGGATTATAAGGCGCATTATCAAAACAAAACACTCAGATAAGTCAAACTTTATCCAGCTCATTCATAATAACCACATACAATCGGTTTGAGGTCAGTGAGCACAACCAGAATTAATACAGAAGAGTCACTGGATTATAAGGCTCACTGTCAATTTTTGAGAAAATTCAAGGATTTTAATTGCGCCTTAAAGTCGAAAAAACAAGGTACTCCACAATTTTATAAAAAGCACATTTGTCTGCACTGTTCACTGTTTTAGTATTTATTTTATTTTTATTGGCAAAATACAAGACAATACAAGACATTGGACAGATGAATGGAAGATGGAATCCAATATTTTCTTTTGTCTCAAAATGTAAAAATATCAATAAATGTTAACAATCATTAGATGTTTTTAGTTTTATAATTCCACACCTACTGGCCAGAAAAGCCCCTCTAGCAAACTTAAAATGGCCCACAGGCCACCAGTTGATAATGACAGTTGTAGCAGGTATTGCAGCTCTTGACACGTTTAATTTAGTGAAGGAAAGGGGAGAAATGGCTCTTTTGATCGTAAAGGTTGCAGACCCCTGGTTTGAAGGCTCAGCCAGGACGTGTTGGCAGTCAGAAACATAAAACTCCACGCTCTGACTCTTTCACAGACTTCCTGAGCCACGGCCCCCCGGACCAGGTCCGAGGGTTTCAACGGAGGGCGGCGAGCGAACAGAAGGGAGACTGACGTTTCATTTCACTCCCAACACTCCTGTTGTTGCCTTTTGAAGCTCCTCTGCCGTGACACCCCCACTGTGGAGAACATCCTCCACTCCACTGTCTCCATGTGACGAGACAGCCATCTTTGTTGCCAGGAGAGAGGGAGAGCTTTGAATTACTGAGTGACGACGGCACAAGATGTTTCAGATGGAAACGTATCGTCACTTAAACATTCACACACACACACACCCCACATGTTCCCTGCTCGCTGGTCGGACAGTGGACGGACGCAGCAGCAGAAATGTGCAGGGTGGTGTTGGGGAACAATTCTGACATCATGTTGCCCTCTTTTGGTGAGAATTTCAAACTGCAGCAGTGATGTGGGTGAGTGTTTAGTGACTAACATGAAGAATTCATAAATTAAGGTTTAATATAAGAAGACGCAAAAGACTTTTATAACGTTTTTGGATTTTTTTCAAGTATATTATATATCAGAACGGATGATATACATGTATTTAGAACCTATACAGTTCAAACCTTATACTGTATCTCAGTCACAATGGCAAAAAAAAGGTGTACATGTTTCCTTTTCGGACGGCTCAGAGCTGGTTTATGTAAAACGCAGGTTCTGATTGGAGTTAATAAAGACGTGTAAGGAAGAAAGAATCCAGACACTATCAACTGTTGCCAGACGGAGCAAGAAAGAAACGCATCGAAATATGTATAACTTTCAAGCGTCCAGAATGAAGCCTAAAGAAAACGTCGTCCTGAAACATCTGGAACATCTGTCTGTTTTTATAACAGCCATGTTGGTTCCGCTGATCTACTTATTAATGACAAATAGATTACAGTTTTAATTTCTTTGTGTGTTTGGACTCACAAAGTTGAGCACCTATCTTGAGCTCCACGTTGATCTTCGATTGTTTAAGAAGTGAACGTCGGTGAAAACTCAGCTTCACTCACCCGAGCCCTCTCCCCCAAATCAATAGGCCTCTCACAGCATATCATTACACATAAGTATAATAATTACTTGTGTTATTAATTTTGCCTTAATACCAGGGATAATATGAGATGTAATTCAAGCCTGTTGAGGGAAGAGAAAATAGGATAATCACAAATGCATCTCTTATGAAAATCGATGCTGAAATAGATATACCAATAACGCGGCAGCACCGCTGCTGCTTTTTCCCTTCATGCATATCCACCAATCATTTTCTGCTCTCATCTGGAAAAAAAATGTATAAATACGTGCAACATATTTCACATGGCCGCCCAGTCTGAGGCAAAACAATATGGATCTGTGTCGCCTCGCAAACAATTTTAATAAAAAAGCCATCGATTGGGGATGGAGCGGATCGCCTGTGGGTGCAGAGCAGCAGCCCCCAGTGGGTCCAGATCATTAAAGTCCTCAACTGCTGGCTTCACGGGTGCAAATGTGTTCAATAAGGGGCCGGCGCACATGCTTTGGGGTTTGATTGTAACGCACGGACTCCTGGTCGGGCCACAAAACCAAAGCGTGTTGATTGGAATCATGATAGAGACGTGTTTATTTCCAATCACAACTGATTGATCAAGTCTGAACTGATTTTATTTTAACAGGTGCCCCCCCCCCCCGGTTTGAGGGCCAATGGCAAACATCATCTGGAGACTTCAGAGGTCACACTTATGTCCTAAAACAGGGGTGTTCAGACATTTTCAGCATGCGAGCTTTTATTGAAATGATCAAGTCAAAGTGATCTGCCCAGGGGTAGCATAAGGCCCCGTTTACACGAAGCACATTGGTGATATTTCAATGTTTATTGGGGGGTAATAAACAAAAAATAAGCTGGTTTACATGAAAAATGCTGTAGTTTTCATGTCAGTCGGGTTGCCAGATAAGAAATTATGAACTATAGTATTGTGGCTTTAAAATGATAGTATTTTGACCTAAACTGGTGTGTTTGCTGAGTAAAGATGTTCTAAGATTCAATTCAATTCAGTTTATCTATACAGGTAGTCCCCGACTTACGAGCGAGTTCCGTTACAACGAGTTGCTCGTAACACGGAAATCTCGTAATTCGGAACGGCCGCCACGTGTCTCGTAAGTCCGGAATTTCGCTCGTAAGTTGGAACGGTTTTGCTAGCGCGACTACAAACACTCGTTTTTCATCGAAAAACTGCTTACGAGTGCATAAAAATGATCGGAAACGTGTGTCCACATGTTTAGCTAACGAACTGTGGTGAAAAAACACAGAAAAACTCGGTATTTTTTGCGTTTTTTCCAAAAATTCGCCAGCTCGTAAGTCCGGAACCTCGTAGGTCAGAGCGCTCGTAAGTCGGGGACTACCTGTATAGTGTCAATTCACATGAGAAGTAATCTCGGGGCACTGAACAGACAATTATTTTTTTAATGTCATCCTGCGATCTACCAGTACAGTACTACCTCAGAGATCTACCAGTAGATCGCGATCTACGTAATGAGCACCCCTGTCCTGAAACAAGCTAAAGCACTGCCAGAGATCTGCTTCATGTCGAACATTGAGAGCAACACTTTGGGCTCCAAGTTTTAATGACCCGGTCCGGTTCTAGTTCTGATGGTTTGCGTGTTCAGTGCAAAGCCAGTAATGATATTCAAAACGCCTGCTGGCTCCTCCGGCTCCGTCTTCTCCCCCGTCTTTTCTTCTTCCCACTGAAATGTGAACGCTCTGGTTTATGAGGTGATCTGCCCGGCGGTCAGTTTGTAAAATCTTTAGTCTTTCCTCAACAGCACGTTTAAACGGGAGGAAGACGTGGCAATAAAGGCTTTTGGGCAGAAGGTTGGGGGGGGGGGGGGATCAATGTGGAATTTATTATCCTGCACTACCAGGACCGACTTCAATAATAAAACAGAATTGATCCTGTTAAGTGAAGCTTTATTCCGATCTGGCAGAGCGAAGACGGAGGATGGTCCGTTCCGATGCTGTGTGGGCCAGATGGAGAATCGCAGCAGGCTATTTCACCCTCCCCCATGTTTTTCAAATTGTTTTCGAACTTGATCAAATCACACGATCGCTGAGGAATTCGTGTTCGTTAAAATGCATGCATTACCAAGAAGCACGGCCAATAAGGCAGCATATGGAGTAGCATATTCAGCTACGCTAAAGCGTTGCCAAATCCAAGAGAAAGCAAAAATGATTAAAAAAAAAAAAAATTGTTTTCTTCACACGATGGAGGGGATTTAATCTGTTTTTTTATACGGAGTGGGATTCATTCTTAACATAAAGATGTAGCGGTTGACTTTTTTTTTTTCTCCAAACTTTGAACTGTTTTCAAACAGGAGCGACTAATATTTCCATCAGTCACCGTGCAGATCGTATCCGATGAGCCGTTTGTGTGTGAAGTGCCAGCGATAATCAAACGTGAGGGTGGATATACAGTGTAACAAGCAGCACTTCAGCGTGCGCCTAACGAGCACACTTCACACACTAATCAGCTCGAGTGGACTTGGGTTTGCATCTGCGTCTTCTTTCAGGTTGCATTTCCACCCCCAGCTCATAAAATCACCTGAACATTATCAATAAATATAGAGATTACTGTGAGCACATTCAGGGGTAAAAGAAAGGTTTGAATAAATACATAAATAAAAACTCTAAAGGTAAAATGTTTAGCTGTTTATTTGGGTGTTGACTGGATTCAGTTTTTACACCGTGCAAAATAAAAACACAAAAATCATCCTGAAATGAATAATTAGAGCTACAAGAAACAATTCATTTAAAAAGACAAACAATCGGATTATTCATTTTGTTTTTTCATTATTATTTTTATTTTTTTTAAGTCTGAGCAACTAAATAAGCAAAACACAAATAAAAAATGAAAAGAAACGTACCGGTAATTAGAAAACCAGGAGTTGTTATATTTTATTGTATTTGTTTGAAAAGTTAAACACCTAACACAGTTAAGATGCTCATGAAGCTGTGAGTTTAACTGTTGGTGGAATTACAGTGACCATTTAAAAAAAAAAAAAAAATTAACTGTATTTTTCTCCTCCGTCTTTTTTAGTAAAGATAAAGACGGTCACTTTTTGCACTTATTTTCTTAAAAATCTGATTTGCTCCTGATTTTAAAAGGTGCTATTTAAAATCAATTGATGTGTGTGTGTGTGTATGTGGGGGTAGGATGAAGGCAAGATCGGCACCCGTCTCCTGTAATAATCCTATCAGTTTGTAAGGTGCGAGGTCACACACTGTGCTCACACTTATCTAAACACGTACGCGTAAACACACTCCTACAAAAAGAAGTGACGGTTCGTGTCTACTTTGTCCATTTGTGCACCTCACCGAAACACTCCTCGTATCTGCCAAAACTCCTGCAGTGAGTGTGAGAAAAGCTTATTATAGGAGCTGAATTAATTCCTAAAATCATTGAAGCTTTAATAAACATTTTCCTTTCTAAATAACTAAATAACATTTTTTTCTGTACCTCTCTCAATGCAGAACCCGTTTTTGCCTCAAGGGAGATATTCTATTTGTTAAAAACACTTGATCGGACATGTGACAGTCTTTGTGTCTTCAAAGCGTCAAACCCTTAGCTATGCTTGGAAATCACGTGAAAGGGTTTTCAGATAAAACCTTAATAAAGACTAAAAGCTAAATTCATAAAAGATAAATAATGATCCACGTAATAATCTGTAACTGGGCATGCACAAATTCCTGAATGCAACTGAAGCATTTTGCTGTCAAGCCTCTCAATCCGTCAGCATTCCACAGAACAATGTGTGGCATTAACATTCAAATGCATGCAAAACACACACACACAAAAAATGAGAGCGATAAAAAGCCAAGTTGGACAAGGCACCCCATCTCAGAAAGGGAGGGAGAAGGAGAGGGAGGGAAAAGGGGGGAGACACAGGGTGCAGGACCCACATGCTGTGGTTCCAGCCAATTGCGTTCCAGAGAAGTGACCATGGCCAGTGATAAACAAAGCGCCATAGATCATCCCTCTCTCAGACGGAGCCCGGCGGCACCGGAGGCGGCGGAGAACAGAGTCCTCACACAAAGAGCCAGAGGACGACAGAGAGCTCGCTGCCTGTATGCATCTGCCCCTTCTGCTCTCCTTGCGACATTTTTGTGTCCTTTTTGCCACTGGAATGCCGACAAAAAGTGGCCGAGCTGCAGATTTGCAATCCAGATGAGAAGGCGAAGCGGAGATAATGAAAGAAGGTGGGAAGGGTGCCACAGCCGCTTCCCTCTCCCGTTGTCACCGTGCCATTGCATCATACATTTAGATATAGGCTTTAGAGAATAAGCTTAGAAAAAGATTGAAGTTGTTGCCTGAGAGAACACTTACCCACATCCAGGTACAAGACTCAGATTGAGTGTTCATTAGAGCCCAGTGTGCGTCACCACAGAAACCTCAGATATTCCTTCAAAACAGATGTGCAAAGAGGAGCAGTGAGGTTCCCCCTCTTTTGTTTGTGAGCCTGCCTTGCTAGGGTTTTCTCTATTTGCATCAGCCAGCTTTTTACGGCTTTGAAGCAGGTGGATGACAAAAACATCAATCTCTCCAGGCACATTGTGTGGCGTGCACGCTTTGACACACTCCCCTCAGCAGCTCTATACGATATAATCACACACGCTGTTCTCCACTCACAGATACAGTTAACTCTGGGCTCAGAAGGGAACCGAAGAACGAGTGTGCATTGTTGCACGATGTTTTTCAAAGTCATGCATTACATACACACTGCAAGTTTTAACACGTAAATTAATTTTAGTAGCTGAAATATATTTTTTGCCCTGTGATCAACTCTGAAGTTGTTGCGCAGGGTTGACAAAGTTTTTACTGTTGTGTAGTGGACCTACCCAGGGTCAAATTAAGGTCTTTGAACTGTCCAGTGATGACCTTTACTGACCTCTCAGTAAAGCAAGACATTTACTACAAAATCATTCATTTAGCTATAATCTGATAAATATAGTCACCAAAAGAGACTATTTCTATCCTTGATTTTAGGCTGATGTGATCAAAAGAATAACTTTTGTCATTTTCATGATGTGTGCTTTTTAAGCTGTGTTATTCTGTGAGAGTTAAACTGTGTCCACTGCTGTGTTAAAGGGAAATATCGGGTCACAGAGACCCGACTGTTTTGTTTAGAAATAAGAAGACAGTTTAATCAGTTGTTTTTCATGAACAAGGCTCCAGCTTTCTCTGTCTGTTCCTAAACATTTCCCTCTGCTCTGGCTTTAACCTTGGGTATGATAAGGCAAGTGAACTCCTCTCTGTGTTCCTGTCTTTTTAAGTTCTAACTGTGCGGAAACGCTTCAGTCTTTGAATGGACAGAGAGTTTGAATGGACGGAGACCTGAAAGCTCTCTGCCTTGCAGCTGGTCAAGCTTGGTCAAGAGCCAAAGACTAACTTGTCAGCTAGAACTGATGGACGCCTCCATCCAGTTCCCCGAGCAAAAGCTCCAAAGTTCTTAATGAACTTTCTTTGAGAAACATCTCGTCTTGAAGTCAGCCAGAAGCTGCCACATGTTTCTGACGGCTGACGCGGATCCGAGGAGACGTTGGAAGTAAACGACCAGTTCAGACGTACGAGGGCCGGAAGGACTCTGTGCACCTGGGAGGCTGGCAATATCTTTATCAGACGCATCGTCAAAAGGTAAAGAGCGGTTTACAAACGTACCTGGGATTTAGCCGAAGTCGGATGGAAAGTGTCATCTCTGGTTACACTCGAGATAAATAACTTAATCTCTCCAACCTCTTATTCCTCCTACTCTTTCCCCTCTCTATCTAAGCTGGAAACTATATTTTTAAGCTAAAAGAGCCCACAGACTAAATATGTTAACATCCAATATTGAAGTCTGTTGTGTTGAATTTAAGTGTGCTGACGTTTTAAATTGAAAGAAAGTGAAATCATGTCAATCAAGTGTAATGGTGTTAATTTAGTTGATTTATTCTAAATAAATGATAGTGTCTCTTTGACATATCAAACTAAGTTAACGTCTTTGTCACTTAATGGCTCTGTTTATTTATCCATCATAAAGATCACAGAAATATTGGGTAAACTGAAAAAGAACAGAATCCGTGAATTTACTATTCAATCTGAATAAGTAGATTAATTAAGGATAAAGAGGTCAGTATTAATATTGACCTCCTCATAATTCTTACATCTGGTGGCCTTCGTACGTGGTTCTAAAAGTTTATTGATAAATCTGTGGTCTCAGTCATGAACTTGTAACGTCATGTTTGCATAATGGAATCCAAGTTTTAAACTCTGAGGATAATAATTTTGGCTGGAAGTGTCGATACAAGCAGGTTCTGCATGTTTTTGTCATTTAAAGCTGAGAAATTATTATTGGTTTCAACTCTGTTCCACGCTGTTGGGAGCATTCAGGTGAAGTTTTTATCAGCCGTGGTCTGTTTGGTGGTTCTGGTCCTGGTTCGGTCCAGTTCACGCGGACTCCTGTAGCCTACAAAGCTTTGTTTGACCGCCGAGTCAGAAGCCTGAAAGCTAATTTAACATCTACAAGATTGCTGTTGTGGTATTTTACATTTTAGAGCAGGTCAAAGAAGCATATTACTGTTAGAACGTGTCGGATAGCGGTTCTGTTCAGACCCGAGTTTCTGATCCACGACAAAGTGGACCGGAACCGACCTTAACGCGCTCCGAGAGAGTCCGTGTTTGTTCAACAGCTGCAGTGCTGTGTTACTGAGCGTAACTAAGTTGGCCTGTCTAGGTGTGTTCGCCGCATGTTTCAGAATTTTGGAAAGTTAATTTGTAGCGTCTGAGTTGTTTTAAGAGTCTATAAAGTTGTGGTCTGTTGTGCGAGCTAACGTTAGAGCTACGTGTCCAAGTACACGTTTGTTTATGAGCTGTGATTGGATGAAACGAGAGCTGGGAGCTGTGAATCACTCTTGTAGCGAACGCTGATTCGCTGTTGTGTGCTGTCAATCACTCTTGTGGCGAACGCTGATTCGCTGTTGTGTGCTGTCAATCACTCTTGTGGCGAACGCTGATTCGCTGTTGTGTGCTGTCAATCACGTCGCACGCCGTTGCGACCAGCCCATTTTGTCGTCATTTCCGGCACGACATTGGTCGAAGGTAAGGATCTACATTCGCCATGTATGCTTGTAGAATGAACCATAGATATCATATATACACTAGATACCGCATAGCTTGCTCCGGCGCAGGATTTCAGGCGGCCATCTTGAAGGCGTCCACCGCTCCACTCAGCCTTATGTATTTGGCTGGCACAATAAAGTATCAGCGCATTTAATCAATCACAACACTCTGAATAGTAATGCTATTGTCACATATTTAAATTTTAGGCATACAGCTATTAAAACTGCATGTATAGGAACGTATAGTTTAGCATATTTAAATAATTTTGGTGGAATACAATACTTTAATATATGTTTAGCAAGATACAACCAAAGATGCACACACACATTATGTATACATATTCAGATACTGTAATAATACATATATATTCAGATAAGCATATATATAACTATATAAATACATACTACAGTATATATAAATATAACTATATATATATATATATAAATATATATATATATATATATATATATATATATATTAGATATACAGTATTTATATATAATATATATACACACACATATATATACATACACAGTATACACATATATGTGTGTGTATGTTTATATGTATATACAGTATATATATATATATATATATATATATATACATATATATATATA